>JAODAL010004872.1:0-150605 GCA_025379985.1 Phyllomedusa bahiana
TCATGTTAACTTGTTAAAAAAAACCTTTGTAAAATGCACTCTTTGGTCTTTTCATTATCTAAGTGACTGCTAAGAATGTGCTTATGAGTGAGATCTAAGACCATTCTATGATAGGGCTGAGGTATCACCATCTGATCCACAATTTCTCTACAGATTTTGTCAACCTGAAAGAAAAAAATTTTGGTTAACTACCATGTGTGAAAACACTTTATAAACCCCTGGATATTGACAATTTCCATTTATCAATCTTAACATTTTCCCTGGCTTTTGCCAAGATGGGATTTCGGAGCTGAGCACTCCCAAAAGTATCACACGAGACCTGTAAGTCAGGCATTACAACAACTTCTTCTTGCTCCTCTCACCTATAAGAACAGCTAAGGAAAAATTATCAAAACCTTCAGTGGTCCCCCCTACTTCCTGACCTTCAGCATCTGGGTCAAACACTTTCCGGTTGACAACAGGACATGCATTAACAGCATTAATAGCGTTTACAGTATATGGTACGTTATTCCTCCACAAGTCCCAAAATAGGAGAAGGTTTCTCCACAAGATCAAAATTAGTGATTTTACTATGCGTTCTTCATGAGAAGCAGTCCCAGAAGAAGTCTTGAACACAGCTGTAGGGTACTTCTTGATGTCCCCATGAATCCAGAGGCCTCATATAAAATGTTTGGTGACTGATGCAAAGTTTACAAGGCTGGCGTGCACTAGAGTAACTAATCTCCCAGAGTCCAGTATCCTTTGCAGGATAGCCATTCACCTTTATGTGGCACATTTGCTGACCAGACTTTAGAACAGAAGTAGCAGAGCAGAGCAGATGGTCTCCCTGATTCACACTCAACTGACTCAACTGCAGATGGAAATTTGCAGCTAAATGCACAGGTCCATGATACCCCCAACAAAGTATGCAGCTGCAGTCTCCTTAAGACTCTGGCCTGGACTGTCATTTTAGGACTTTTCTCAACCATATGCTCCCCCTCAAGCCACTTCTTTTTAAGACATTTTTCACTCCCCTAATACATGGAACAGTTTTACCCAAAGTTCCGGCTGAATTGCTGATCTTGGGGTTGGAGTAAGTCCTGGGTTGCTTTGTACCTCTCAATCAGGTTGACCAGCTGTTCTGGATCTTTGGACTCTTTCAACAATCTGTGCAGGTGCAAACTACTCAGGTTGCAGCCACTTCTCTACCAAGTGAATCAGGTTGTAGATCTGGAAGTGAGTTGGCAGGTGCTCTGCAAAAAGTCCCGTTGTGGACACGTCAGGCCTGTACATTCGTGTTCATACCTAAACGAACCAGAATCTCACCCTTCAGTTTGGTATAGTCCTAATTACTGAATCCGCTGAAAATCAGATGAGAATCCAGTGCTGTGTAGACATAGCCTTGGATTTTCAAACCAGTATTTGGTCTTTTTTTTAATGCAGGGGGATGGCTTTTCTCTGCAGTTTGCGGATTCAAGCCCTCCCCTTCACACCCACATGTCCATGTTCCGCCCAAAAACCGGGTGGAAGAATGAACATGTTCTAAGTTTTTCTGACCGCAGGCAGTGTAAAAAAAATGTCTGGCAAAAAATCTGTGCAGTGGGGACTGCTGCACAGATTTTCCATTGAAGTCTATATGGGGGGGTTGCTTGTCGGTTTTCAGACGGTTTGTAAAACCACAATCTGTCTGAAAAACAAACAAATAACCTGTGCCATGGGGACAAGTCCTTAGGAGTTTGTTTCTGTCCTTGAGAATGCTAAGCTTGACTTAGTAATAGATGTAATAAACATTTCTTAGTCCAGTCTTAAATTAAATTGTTTATAATAGCCATCCTATTCTCTCATCGGTTGTTTTTTGTCATTCCAATTTCTAATCACTGATAATACACATTTGTTTACATATGTTTGGTGACCGAGTTGATTACAGTAATATTCCATTACTTATTTCCCAGAATTCTCTGGAGGCCATGAAGATGTCCTGCAGGTTAGTCATCTCTGACAAAAAAAAACAATCTGTTTTCCTAGCATTTAATAATCAAAACAATGGTTTGATAAATTGTTTTTCTCGTTTTAATCAAAAGATTAATAATGACTGATTTACCAGGTGATTTGCTGTAAATGAATTATTGGAAAAACAAAGATAATGTAAAGGTTATTGCTTATGCAAATGTATATTGATTAAACTAACCAACTGCATTGCAAATTGTAATAAAAATGTGAGGTTATTAGGATGATGTTAATGCTGCAACACCGCCAGTTCAACCTATATAAAAATTTCTATGTGTTAACCAAAATAAATAATTTTGCTTCTGAATCAACTTGGTGTCAAGCGTAAATTTTCAGACATGTGCATATGTCCATTCTGATATTAATTTGGAATCTGGCACAACGAGGACCAAGTCGTGGGTTTATAACAACGACACCAGTCAAGAAAGGCACCACTTCCTCAGCCCACTGTCTCGGTGATACAGCAGAAAAAGTCCAAGCCCTGGCGGTGCCCAGGTTTATTTTAAAATAGGAACAGAAATACAGTCTTAACTTCATGCAAAAATACAAAACAAAAACCTGCTCCGCTGAAACGGTCCTCTAAGCTAAATGGATTTCCCTTTTCTTTATGCATGGCTAAACAACTGGACCAATATGCACCAAACTGGCACTTCAAAGGGTTTAAGACGAGATTTCAGCTCTCTAGGACCGACTGTTCTTGACATGTTCACAAAAAAATCAAGCCCAAACATTTTTCTGTACTCGTTGCGAACCCTTTCAGACCAGTCATGACTCCAGAAAGGAAGCCTTTGCTTGGAGAAAAAGCTCCTGGGACAAAGGCCATGGCTGTTGCACTTTTGCTGTTAAATAAAATTAATTAAAAAAATTTATTGAACAACATTCTTTTTACCATTTTACCAGATTTATTTTAAAAAAATTACATAAAAAATAAAGCCATTTCAGTATACACAGATATGTAAACAAGCATTAATACATAAGCACTTTGCACTGCAATGCTTTTACCCAAATACTGCCGTACAATGCCAAACAACAATTCCATACTGTGTTTACTCAATACAGCCAGTTAGTGCCTAAACAATAGTTTTATTCTGTGTCCAAATAGTATTACCATATAGTTCTTACATTACACTATCAGATAGAATCAGTAGCATACACATACCTGTTAGAATAGATGTGGTGGTTTACACATTAATCAATGTTGAGGTTTCCATATGACCTACAGAACAATTACATAAAGACCACAGAACTCCAAAGCAAAGTTGAAATATAAGGTGTGTATTCACCAGAAAATGTTTGACTTCATACAAGTGTTCAGCAGTCTTCTTTCATCAATTCACTGATATGTATTTCCTACTCAATAGCTATTCAAGATCAAATTAAACTCTGCCATACAGTGCATAAAAAGTGATGAATTTAATGGCAATATCCACGCTTGTCTAGGACAGTACGGTTTATGGTAAAACCCTTGGTAAATGTTTATATACTTCACTTTCAAGTTGCTTTGGCAGGAGGTTGGGTTAACTGCAGGCAAATGAGTGCCCTGGACAATGATCTGTTTTAGCATACCCTAAAACCAGCTGGGACAACAGGGTCCTATTAAAAATTCTGCCCATGACAGCCAGTGCTGTAAAACTAAGGACACTTTTTTACATTGGGCAATAGCTCTTGCATGTGTCACTTGACCAGTGGGTGTAATGAGCCTGCATGAAGATTAGTTTCTGGTCAGTTGCCCATTCTCATCATTATTTTTATTTGATCAACTACCACTGCACAACATTTATAAAGCATCCCTTTTAGAAACTGCTTTTGTTAAAAACAGTAGTAAGTGAGTGAATGAAAGCTTGTACATTTTTATTCGCACAAGTAGGCATCTTTCTCACCTTCCATCACCTTGTCGGACCCAGGTCTACACAGCAAAATGAAAAAGCCTTCCAAAATCCAACGGCATTTTCACTTTGCTGGACCGCGCTGCATTAACGTTTTTTTATGTGGTTTGTGCGCAAAGAAACGCGGTCAGATTTCGGTTTCCGGTGGCCCCGCGGGAATTGTTCCCGCGGAATATAGAACATGTTCTATATTCCACCAGTAGTTTTCGGATTAGGAAAACCTCAGTAAAAAAATCTGTGCTGTTTAGATTACAGCACAGATTTTCTATTGAGGGCTACAGAGCACAAATAAACTCAAAATACTGAATCCGCAAATTCCTGTGCTGTGTAGACCTAGCCTAACTGTGAAAAAAATATTCCCAGTTAAAAAAACATTAAATAGAACAGGATGGGGAGAGAAGGAGAATGCAGCTCCAGCCCCGGAGTTACAGCATGAAGGGAAGATGGGAGAACAGGCATCAAAGGGGAGAACAATTGATATTTCTAAATCATTTGATGGATCAGAGATGACAAAACAAGAACTGAAAAAAAAAATTATACTATTACTCTGGTTCATTTTTATTTCGTCTCAGCCTTCTCAGATATCAAAGCACATTGTAACTTCATTGGACCATCATCAAATCATACTGTTTCAATCCACTTTTGTAACTGAAGTGGAAAATTTCATCTATGACATCACAAAGTTAATCGAACAAGAATCATCACATGTAAACACACAAATAATTTTTGATTATTGTTATAATACTTTGAGACAAGTTTAGTAAACAGTGAAGAGATTACATATACCGTGACTTTTATAAACATGCAATACATGGAATTCTTAACTCCTTAACGACTGCTTTCAACGGCATACTGAGAAGATCCTCAGACTCTAGTGACTTCTTTTATGTTTAACTCCTTAACGACCGCCCACCGACTTTAGACGTCACTGCAGACATCAGAGTTTGCGGCTCTGGGCGCCGCAGCTGCACTGAGATTGGGGCTATACTACACAGCCCTGATCCCAGAACATCTCCTGCGAGATCCGCCACAATCTTTGATTGCGGCGGATCATCACCGCAGCGCAATCAAAGGGTTTGCCTGCTCTGTCGGGTGATCGGAACACCCGGTGACCCGACAGAGCCCAGGGAATGGCTGCAGAGTCAGCCCTGGGGACCTAGAGTAGCCCCAGGGCTGTCTGTGTAACAAGCCAGTGACCAGGGCAGACTGTGCTGTCCTGATCACTGTCTGTCACAATGACACTGATTATAATGTATTACTATAATGTATTATTATAATACTAAGTGTAAAAAAAAAAAGTAACTATAATGTATCCCTTCATGGGATTTAAAAAAAAGGAAAATCATTTGATAAAAAATAATTGTGCATGTATTACACACAAAAAAAGTACACATATTAGGTATCCACACGACCGTAATAACCTGTAGAATTAATCTAACAAGCTATTAAGCGTGAAATGTGAATGGTGCAAAAAAAAAAAAAAATAAAAAAAATAAACTAAAATATTAAAAAATTCTGCAATTATTTATAAGTGAACTTAAACTATTCCCCCATAAAGTACAACTTGTCTCAAATAAAACGAGGCCTTATCCAACTGTGTCATTGAAAAAATAAAAAAGTTACATTACAGTTATATTAAAGTTACATTGTTGAAACGCAAGGAGGCAAAAACTAAAAAAATGTTCTGGTCATTAACTACTTTTCATGCATTCGGCTTAAGAGGTTAAAGCAGTAGAGGTGAGTGAGTGCTGCATTGTGCGCTCTTGTACCTAAAGCAGCCTCCTACTCAACTGAGAGATAGGAGGAAGGAGCAACCTCTGATCCTGGCTGTTGAATCCTTCGATTCAAACAGTTGCCCTAGGTACTGGAGGTCCTATCCCAAATCATCGCTGTGGACCAAACCCTGCTTGAACTCTAAGCCCGTGTTCACCCGGCTTATTTCGGCGCGTATTGGCGCCTTACTGCGCGCCGTTTTTGCGCTGCTTTACGGCGCCAATCCGTCGCAGTAATTACGGTAATCCACTGCTCTCATAGAGAACAGTTGATTCCGTCGCTTCTCCCCGCTCGGCGAATCCGCCTAATAGTAGCTTGCGTCATAGTAAAACAGAGTGAATGCATTAACATACTGAAGTCTTTTTTTTATTGGAAATCTGCCAAATAAAGTTAACCTATCGTTTATACTATATGATGAAGGATATGAAAACAAAAAACTAAAACATTTTGAAATTAATTTTTTTCTATATCCCCAAATAGTAAAATATTTTCAATATTTTATATATACCCTATATTGGTGCCATGAAAAAATGCCATATGTCAATGGAAAAATGTAAAAAGTTATGGCTCTCAACAAAGAATGAAAAAGTAGATGAAAATCTTATAAACCAAAATAAACAGCAGAACCTGGCCACTAACTACCGGCATTTTAGCCTCAATAAGTGTATTTCAACAGTTAAGTCCCTGATACATTTGTAAAAGAAGCTTAAATTTAGGGGGTATCATGTCTGCAGAGGCTCAAGTTGGGCACAACACATTGGGGCAGATTTATCAAGGCATTTGCGCAAAAAATAATGTCTTTTAAGCTTTTTGCCACATTTACTATGTGTATTAGACAGTTTCAGACTCTTCTGTACCCAGTCTGACAAAGTGGGCGTGGCCTCATGAAAGGGAGCATGGCTTAAATGCGGCAAAAATGCGCCAGAGTTTTGTCGCAGTTTCTGCTGTACAAAGTGAGCCAACTTATAGGTGGTACAAACTTCGACTAGACAGTTCTAACCTGCGCCAGATTTATCAACACTATGATAAATGTGACAAATTGTAAGACTGTCTCGTCTAACTTTACGTTGTCCAAGAGTAAGACACTATTAATAAATCTGCCCCATTGTGCACTGAAACACAAACCTGTGTGAATTTCACTCACCATCTTCCCTAGCATATTAATTTCTGGAAACACTTGTGAGATCACAATGTTGAATACACCCTTATATGAGAGCATTGAATTGTGTAATTTCAGATATGGGTTCAGGCTTTAAATGGCCCTGTCTCTTCCTGGTCAGGCTTTGCGTGGTTTTATAGCAGTGATTAGCATATCAGTTCAGCATTCGCAGCTCTTCTAATAGCACTGACATGAGAGCAGGAAATGTTATCTATAAGTGCAGAGAGCTGAAGAGTGTCACGGTGCATGCTGCAGCCTCTGTCATGGATCGCGGTTGTGTTTGTGCCTCTGCTGTGGCCTCCGCTACCAGTTACTCACCTGTCCTGGCCCATCTGTGCTGCGGTGCCGGCGGCAATGCCCACCAGCTGATACGAGTCTCCGCTGCTTCCTCTGACTCCCTGGAGTCCTGTGCTCGGAACTACTCAGCTATCTAAAGGGACAGTGTACCAATTTCCTGCTCTGTGACCCCTGGCTATATAAGGAACATCCTGTCCTTGCTCATGGTCAGTTCGTTGTTGTCCACTACATAGGGCTTGACCCCTGGTTGCTGTATTGCTGCTGAACCTGCGCTACCTGTGCACTACCTGTATCTCTGCTGAACCTGCGCTACCTGTGCGCTACCTGTATCTACCTGCTGCATACCTTCCACTGCACCAGTCCATTTACCTGCTGTATATCTGCCGCTGTACCTAGTCTGCTTCTATCCTGGGACTGCGCTACCTGCCTATGGCTACGCATGCAGTCATGTGTACCAGCACCTGTTATTTTGTCTTGCACTTCGGCTACCTCTGCGAGTTACACCATCTAGGTTCACAAGGGGCACAGATGATCCGAATAGCTTGCGTTCTATTTCCCTTAGAACGTGACACAGAGCTCAAAGTAAGCAAACATAGGAAACTAATTACTTAGAGAAAATACCCTGTTCTCAAGCTGCTAGCAGTACAACCTGTCTTCATCCCTGCTATAAGATGAGACAGAGCAAAGAGACAAGAGGAGAGCTGGACAGTAACCTAGAGAAACCTGTGTACACTCAGAACTGATACCATCTATCTAATTTCCTCAACAAAGCCATAAAAAATAGAGCAATATATTTTATAAAACAGTCCAATTACTGGTTCCTACATGTTTAAAGCTAATCTTTGTAGTGAGACAACCCCTTTAACCTATGTACATTTTCCTTCACTTCTGAGCCCTGTTATATTACCACACAGCAGTTAATGACCACATATGGGGTGTAGCCATATTATAGAGAAATTGTGTAAGTTTCTGATTTGGCTCCTTTTACCACACGTGGAGATTGAAACATGAGATTTAAAACTGCATATTATTGTTAATGTTACAGGGTTGTAAGTATCGGGTTGTGCTTATTTGTCCACATCAGTTGTGTTACTGGAATAGATTAAAACTGAATATCTGGGGAAAAATGACATTTTTAAATTTCACTATGCATGAATTCATGTGAAACACCTAAAGGGTTAATAGACTTCTAAATACTCTTTAAGTGGCTATGCATGTTTTATCATTTTATATATTAGAACACCCATGACTCACCCCACTATAAAACCTGCATCCCTCGAAGTATTCATAATAGGATTTAGGGCATTTAAATAGGTTATTAACCCTAAGCAAAATATGCTTTGGAAATTTTCATGAACATTTTTGTCAAGCCTTATAGGCCATAAACAAATAAGACTGAATTAACCCCTTAATTGGCCAGCTGAAATTTTCAGTCTTTTCCTCTCTGCGCTTTAGCAGTCATAACTAATTTTTTTAGTGACGCAGCCTTTTCATATGCCAATCAAGTTATATTTCCCAATGTCATAGTTTAAAGATACATATATAAATTACTGTGTAATTATTGAATTTTCTTTGTATCAGAAATATTTGAAAAAGTTTTTATCTACAATGCTTTTTTAATATCTTTCAAGTGTTATACTTACTAACCTGTTAAATTAATTCTACAGATTATTATGGTCATGTGGACACCTAATACATGGAATTTTTTTTATATAATTAATGCACAATGCATTTTTTATAATTAAGTATTCATTTTTATTTTATTATTCATTTTGTTTTTTGCAAACTTTCCTTAATCCCATAACTATTTTTAAAATTTATTTAACATTTATAATGTGTCAGCATACTCCTGTATGGTAATACATTACACACTATGTAACTATGACACAGATTGTTGTCAGTGCAACAAATTGTGGGCTCTAACAACGGGCTTCCTGAACAGACAGCCCTGGGGGGAAAATTCCCCCCCTTGTAACATAATGCGCCACAATGTGACACATTGCATCACCAACAACATAATCCAAAATGCACAAAAAGCTTTACCACAATGTGCTACATATAAAACTACTAAGTAATAGTCATACAGTTACCAAATAACACCACTACACAAAACCAGAATCCCAGGCTAAAAGTACCAATATCCTACTAAAACCACATATCACCAGCACATAGTGACCGAATACCGTGACCACGCATCACCAGCACATAGTGACTGGATAATACCACAACACCCTGACCACATATCACTGCCACATAGTGACTACATAATAGACCATGCCATTACATTGAGCCATTGCACTATAACCAATATTACCGGCATACAGAGATGGATACCAGTTGTACACAGGCTCTGCAGACATATAAGCGATTATAGCAAAGTTACATCCAGGGACTTACAGGAGACGTCTCTGAAGAGTTGTTCCCTTTCTTTTCTTCTTCTCCATCTGTCCCAGGCTGCTATGACGACTTCTCCCAGCCACAACTCTTCATTGTAGAATTTACAAAACAAACGTCTTAGACTCATCAATTTATCAGCACTTCTCTACCAATTCCTATCTCTATAAAAACTCCCCATCTATAGCACCTCAAATGGTAATAATTACCCTCTTGTGTCACAAACAGTAAAAGTGCCCCCAAATGTCTATGGGGCTCCCATTTTTGTACCAAGTTTTAATCTTGTTTTATATACCACAATCTTCTTAATCTCTTCACAGGTATGTGAATTGTGACTTGTGGACTACAGCTCCCATCATTCTCATCACTATATATGTCTGAATGTACTGCTTTGTTTTCATGGTATGTGAATTGTGACTTGTGGACTACAGCTCCCATCATTCTCATCACTATATATGTCTGAATGTACTGCTTTGTTTTCATGGTATGTGAATTGTGACTTGTGGACTACAGCTCCCATTATTCTCATCACAATATATGTCTGAATATACTGCTTTGTTTTCATGGTATGTGAATTGTGACTTGTGGACTACAGCTCCCATTATTCTCATCACTATATATGTCTGAATGTACTGCTTGGTTTTCATGGTATGTGAATGCATAGATTGCACCCAATCTCTGTGTTCCATAATCACCCTGTGGGTATTTGTGTTGCTATCAATCCCATCTACTCCCCTTGAAGTGTCTTCTTTCGGCTGGCGCCTGTGTAACTCCACCCATTGCTGACACCTGGGCCCAACTGATTTATATCAATATCCTGCACATACCATGGTATAAATTAGATAGGCTGGGTCAGTTCACCATATAGAAGTGAACCATATTTGTAAGTGAAACAGATTTGAAAGTGAATCTGAATCTGAATATGAATCTGCAGAGATAAGCCAGAAATGAGACAGAAGTGGGCAGACGGGGGCTAGACTGGTCGCCTTTTTGTGAGTATCTGCACTTTTTAAATACATCTTATTCACCATGCTTACTATTTCTATCTACATTGTAGCCATTTGCCTCCTATCTTACCACCCAGTCTCGCCCCCTGAGAATCTTATCCATATCAACGCCTCTCTCTTTCCCTCACCTATGTACTCATCCCATACACTATTTTCCCTTTTCAACTACCACAGACCGCCAGTTTACATAGCGCCGCACAAACGCCGCTCATATTCATCGCTGAACCATTTGCTGTATCTTTTCTTTCTCCTGCTTCTTGCTGCAGGTGACATCTCTCCTAACCCCGGCCCCCCCTTCTTTACTGCTCATCCCACCTCCACCTTTCATAGAAACCCTGCTAACCTGCTCGCTATTCGTTGTATGTCTTTTCTGGCCCCTTTTAAATGTGCTTTGTGGAACGCCCGATCTATATGTAATAAACTCACTGCTGTTAATGACCTGTTCCTTTCTCATTCCCTCAACCTGCTGGCTCTCACAGAAACATGGCTCCAGGAATCTGACACCGCTTCTCTTGCTGCTCTCACCTATGGCGGCCTTCACTTTACCCACAACCCCTACCAGAGAACAGACCGGGTGGAGGAGTCCTCCTGCACCCTCACTCATTTTCCCCTCCTTTGAGATCCACACCCTCAGACTCTTTCGGCCATTTTCCCTCATAGTCGCGGTTGTGTACAGACCCCCCCGGCTCACCCCACCAGTTTCTGGATCATTTTTCTGCCTGGCTCCCTCATTTTCTCTCTACTGAAATACCCACACTCATCATGGGTGATTTCAACATCCCCATTGACAACCCCATGTCTCCCTCTGCCTCTCAGTTTCTTTCACTAACCTCTTCCCTCGGACTATCTCAGTTTACAGACTCTCCCACCCACAAAGGAAGGGCACCCTCTTGATCTTGTTTTCTGTCGTCTCTCATCGATTTCGAACCTCATTAATTTTCTTTTCGCGCTCTCTGACCACAACCTTATCTCCTTCACTATCACTAACTCTCAGTCTTCTCTGGAGACAAGTGCCCATCACACATTCAAAATATTCATCCAAAACTCAAGGAACCACAAACCATACAGTCTCACGCCCCCCAATCTCCCCCTCTCCTGCCCTGATTTTCTTTAAACATTACAATAAAAACTCCAAAACCCCCCTGGACATTTTGGCACCCCACACACCGCCCCAAACCGAGTCAGATCCGGCACCTTGGCACACACCTCAGACTCGCTTCGCACAATGTTCCGGGTGTGCTGACGTCTGTGGAAAAGTCAAACTCCCTGCAACTTTCTCCACAAAAATTCTGCCCCTTACCACACGCCCTTTTCACTGCGCCAAACAAAAATATTTCACCCCCTCATCTCAACCTTACACAACAACCCAAAAAACGCCTGTTTGACACCTTCCCCCTCCCTCCTAAGACCTAAAGCTCGGCCCGGCACTATCCTCTGTCTGAAGACCTGGCCACTTTCACTTCAAAGAAAAATTACAGAATCCAGAAAAACTTGCATGTCAACCTCAAAAAACACCCCACCGGGCCCTCCCCAACGTCCTCTAGTCTGCCTCGGGCCCTTGACCCAACAACAAAGAAGAAGTTTCCGGGCTTCCCTGTTTGCTACCCCACCACTGCTCTAGTGCCCCCTTTTCCCTCCCACCTTGCCCAGCTATTTCTACAGTTTCCTCTCTCACCTTACTGCAATCTTTAACCCCTCTCTCCACTGGGGATTTTTTCCATCTTCCTTTAAACACGCTTTAAAACCCCTTTTTTTAAATTTAAAAAGCCCTCCTGGCCCCCGTCCTGCCCTGCTAACTACCGACCAGCCTCTAACCTCCCATTCTCTCAAACCCTAAAAACCTTGGTTTTCTCTCGTCTAACCCACTTTCTCTCTTTTCTTCCCTTCTTGACCCTCTGCAATCAGGTTTCCCCCCCCCTCACTCCACAAAAAACTGCTTTAGCAAAAGTTTCAAATGATCTCCTACCGAAAAAAATCCAGGGCAACTACCATTGTTGGCTTCTCCCGGTCTCTCTGCAGCATTTGACACTTTTGATCCCAAATCTCCTCCCAGCTGCTCAGCACCATTGGCCTCCGGACACCGCTCTCTCTTGGTTCTCCTCCACCTCTCTGACCGCTCCTTTAGTTCTCTTTTCAGGTTCTACCCCTCCTTCTTCTTCCAAGTTGGGGGTTCCTCAGGATCGTTCTGGTCCTCTCCTCTTCTCAATCTACACAGCACCCATTGGACAAACATCACAGATTTGGCTTCCATACCATCTCACCTGAGACACCAATTATAACCCCCCCCCTGACATAGCCCTACTCTCCTACAAAACACCAGTGACTGCCCTGTCGCTGTCTCTGACACATTGTCTTCCCCTACTTAAACTAAACCCACTAAAACTGAACTTTCTTGCTTTCCACCATCTACTAACTGCCCCCCACCCGCTATTTCTCTCTCATTTGGTGGCACCACCATAACTCCAGACAGTTACCCACTGTCTTGCTTTTTATACTTGATTCTGACTGTCCTTTTCACCCCCTTTAAAAACCAATCCCTTTGCCCCCCGTCACCTGCACCCAAAAATCTCCGAATCCGCCCTTTTTCCTCACTGGGGGAAACAACTCAAACTCCATTTCTGCTCTTATTCTTTTTGTCTGGACTATTGTAAATACCTGCTTATGGGTCCTCCCTTTCTGCAAACCCCCCTCCCCTCTCCAATCTGTCCGAATGCAGCACCAGACTTGTCTTTCTCCCACCGCTATACTGAAGCCTCTCCTGTGTCATCACTGCACTGGTTTTTCCCATTCAGTACAGGGTACAAATAAACTCATCCACTCACCCATAAAGCTCTCCCCGCGGGTGCACCCCCCTACTCTCCTCCCTCACCTCTGTCACCACCCTCCCCCCCCCGGTCCTCCCTCGGCAGATGGATCTTAGACTACATTCCCATGCACCAGTTCTCTAGAACAACTACCACGGGCCTCAGGGACACTCAAAACGCTCATAGTTTAAGAGGGCTCTGATAATACATTTTCTCATTTTGGGGACCAGAATCCCTAATTGCTAACCTCCCCCCCCCACTCCTAGCGAAAACATTTCTGGTTCACTCCCACAATTCCCCTTTTTCTGTAAAAAATTTACGTCCCGGGGGCAGGTTCAAACTTAAGGGCCCCCAATAAAGTACATCCCCCTATTAAGTAGAATATAGTTATATAGGCCCCCATTTAATAGAAAATTGATCCTTATTATTTAGTTATATAGGCCCCTGTAGATAATTATTTGCCCCCTGTAGCCAAGTAGATGCCCCCTGTACAAAGGACATGTCCCCCGTACCAAAAATTTTCCCCCTGTGCCAGTAAACTCCCCCCATGAGCCAGTAAGTTGCCCCTGTAGCCAGTAGATCCCCCTTAGCCGTAAAATTTTCCCCCTGTAGCCTAATTTTCCCCCTAGCCAGGGATACCCCCTGTGCCAGTAATAGCCCTGTGAGTCTAGTAGCCCCCTGTACCCGGGGAGTACCCCCCGTAGCCAGGGAAAGGCCCCGTTACCAGGTAGTAGCCCTTATACCATAAGGTTTCCCCCTGTAGCCAGGTTTATCCCCTTACCCGTAATTTTCTTCCTGTACCCGTGAGTTGGGCCCCCGTAGCCATAAGTACCCCTTTTACCCTTTAATATGCCCCCTGCAGCTGCTGAAAACTAAAAAAGAAAAACATTCTCACCTCTCCATGTTCCCTCTCTGCGTGGCAGGTCCAGGAACTGATATTCAGTGTAAGCGGCGTGACGTCATCACGTCGCTTACACCCAGCACACAGCTCCCGAAGGTCTCCAGGGATGGGGGCAGAGACCCAGAAACGCAAGGGTAAGAAACAGGTTGTGTATGTACAGCGCTTACTGAGTGCCTCACCGTGCAGGCGAGGCGGGTGGACGGGGCGTCCCTTCTGTTGAGCGGAGCCCTGGCGCCGCGGGGCCCCCACTCGCCCGCCCCACCTTAACCCCCGCAGAGATCCCCAATGATCACCCCACACAAAAGTTGCCATCAAAGGGTTAAACAATAAAGATTGGAGTATTCATCTGATCCCTGCTGTACTTAGAGGCTGCTCTAGGAACTAAGCTCTTGGTTATTGGTCTGTTTCTTGCACAGTTGCAGGACTAGGAGCTACAACCTTCCAACTCCCTCAAGGCAGCAACACCAAAAGAGGACACTGCAGACAGATGACCTGCACCACCTGAAGTCTAAAGATAGCGCCTAGTTGTTAATGTGTTAAGAAGTTCGGTCTATATATAAAAGCAAAAAAGAAAAATAGATAAACGCTCACCAGGGATCTCTAGTAGTGAGAGGTTCAACAAGCAATCCTTCCACGCACGGTGCTTCGGAAACGGGCATCCGGCTGTAGACGCCCAGGTGCAAGTTTGTATAATGAGAAAAGGCTTTATCCTGGAAAACAAACAAATTAAAAGCAATGTATTTTTAATTTGTTTTTAACTTCCTCAATAAAGTGCGTTTTTTCTACTTTGAATTAAATCTGGAGCACGAGTGCTGGATAAAGCCCTTTCTCATTATAGGTCTATATATACTTACACTTCTTACAGATTACTGATGCTAATTACTAATTGCCCACACACCCTTATTTAAGGTAATAATTGCTTTGTAAAAAAAAAACAAAAAAAAATTTACTTGAAAAAAACCACTAAAACAAAAAAAACCAAAGAAAGGGGAAATTTCCAAAGTAAAAAATTGAAAACCGGGGTTTAACGGTTTTTGGGGTAAGGGGTTTTTTCCTCTCCCCCCCCAACCCCAAGGGTTGAACGGTAAGCCCACCCAAAACAATTTAATAGCCGGGTTTTAAAGAGCCACCCCCGGGGATGGAAACCTGAAAGCCCAGGTTTAAAAACTACCCAAATGTTCCCCACCCCTGACGACTTGTTAAAGGTGTCACCAAAAATTATCTGGTAACAAAACAAAAGGAATGAAAACTCAAATCGTTACAGGCAAATTAAAGCGGGGGAAACCCAATTTTGGTAAAAAAAAGGAAGGCAAGGAAAAATAGGTACCATTTTAAACTGGACAAACATTTTTAAAGCCCCCCCAAACACAAAAGGGCCCAACATTCCCAAACTAAAACAGGTTAAAATTTAGGGCCCAAAGTGCCCTTGGATAAAACCAATAAACCGGGCGCATTTCCCCTTTTTTAAATCCCCCGGGCAGTCCCCGGCGCCGCACACAAAGGGGGGGCGGCGTGCCCCCCGGTGGCAGCAGGACGCGGGGGCCGGGACGGGACCAGGAGCGGGGAAAGGGGAAAAAGTGGCCCCAGACGTCCCCGGGGTGTCCCGGGGCCCGAGCGTGGGCCCCGGGGAAACCCCCCAGGGAGGTTCTCGGCGGGGCGGGTGGGGCCTGCGACCCACACGAGGGTCCCCCGGGGAAAAACCCGTAACGGTCCCCCCCCCTTAGGCCCTCCCCCCTTTTTTTTGGCCCGCGAAAAACCTAGCAAGAGACCCCTTTTCCAGGATTTTTTCCCCCGGGCTCCCACGCCCTTTTCCCCTCTGACCAAACCCCTTCCAGTCCCCCCAAAAAAAAATCGTCCCCCCAACCCGTTTTTTAGGGGCCAAAAAATCTCTTTGAGGGAAAAAAATATTGGTGGAATCACTAGGGAAACGGGGGAACCAGGACCGAAGAACGGTTAGGGGTGACTGGTTTTCAGTGGGAGACATGGAAGGATTTTTTGGGGTGCCATGGTGGGAGGGAAGCCCGGACTTGTAGGCCCAAAATTAATGCGCCTCGGGACTTAAAAGGGAAACCAAAAAAAACGGGGCCCACTTGTAGCTGGGTTTTTTTAAAAGGGATAATTTGGCAACAGCCCCCTTTTTTACCCCCCGGGGAAAAAAGGGAAAAGGGGGTCCTTCTTTTTTTGTCCGCTTGGCCCTTCCCATAGGGGCCGGGACCCGAAGCGGGGAACGGGCCCGCATTCCCTCCAGACAGCGGATAGGCCCACGGACCAAAAGCCCCACGCGGGGGGAAAATGGGAGGGGGCAGGGGGCAGTGGAAGGGGGTGGGGGGGGAATGCCAAACAAAAAACAATGGAGAAGGGGGAATCCCCCCAGCGGAACAGAGTCCAGGGAATTATACGAAAATTCCCCCCAAAGGTATAGACGGCCCAAATCATCTTTTTTTTGGCAAAAGGAATTGGGGGAGAAAAGTCCCCTAGGACCTGTTTTAAACCCTCTCCATTTTGCCCATTGGATTGTGGGGGACGCAGAGGAAAAGTCCAGTTCCACTTGCAGGGGGCAGAGGCCTCGCCAAAATCTCCCAGACGAACTGGACTTTCCCCGGGCCCCAGCATTGTAAAGGGGGGTCCATTTAGGGCGGGAAAAAGTTTTAAAAAAAATATTTTCGACGAGGCGCAGAAGGGAAACCCCGGGAAAGAACAAAATGAGCCCTTTTGGAAAAAAGGGCAGTGACCACCCCCAAAAGACCGTATTACCTTAGAGGCGGTAATCATTATGAAGTCCCTGGGAAATATGGGTCCAAGGCACTAGGGACCGGGCAGAGGTTGGTAGTTTCCCCCAGGTCTTTGGGGGAGGTGGGCTTATTGCGGGCACAGGTGGTTTCAGGCCCCCACAAAAACCCTTTACATCGTTTAAGAACCCGGCCCCATAAATCGGGAAACAACGAAAAAACCTTCGAACCCCAGGGTGGGCCCGGCTATGCGGGGAAAAGTGACCCCAAATTTCCCGGAACCCCCCAAAAGGAGCGGGAGGGCGCACAACGTCTTCCCTGGGGGACCCCTTTTGGGGTTAGTGGGGGCCAAAAGACCCTCAAACGTTCCGGGGGGCAAAAATGTTGTGGGGGCCCCCTCTTCCTCCCCCTTAAAACGGAGCACGGGAAAGAGCATCGGCCTTGAGGGTTTTTTTTCTGCCGGTTTGGAATGGGTGAGTAGTTAAACGGGCAAAGGGAAAAGAGACCACTCGCTTTAAAGAGGACCGACTTTGTGCTTTTTTGGAATAAGGGGGAAAGGTTTTTTTGGTCTTGGGGAAAAAAAAATTTTCACGGGGGAAAAAAAACAACCCCCCCAGGAGGTGGCGCCATTCTTCCCAGGGCAAGTTTAATGCTAAAAACCCCAAGGTTTCCCGCTTTCCCAAAAAAAGAGGCCGGGCCCCTTTCCCCCAGAAAGGAAAGGGTTTAAAATTTTTTTCCGTTTTCTGGCCGGGGTAACACCCCGGGGCGGAGGGGAATGCGCCTTTTAACTTTGGGAAAAGGGGTTCTTCCGGCCGGGGGCCCAGTTTCGGGTTGGCATGTTTTTTAGTAAGGGGCCACAATTGGTGTACCAACTTGAAAAATGAAGGGGTGAATTGGGCCCGGGGTAAATTTTGCGAAAACCCCGGAAACGTTGTATACCCGCAGGCCAACAAAGGGCGGGCCACTTTGACGGCAGGAGTTTGGTGGGGTCCATCCCCCCAAACCCCTACAGAGATTAAAGTATCCAAGGAAAAGGGAGGCTGGGGCTGGGGAAATAAAGGGACTTTTTCCCCGTTTTTCGTTAAAATGGGTTTTCCCCCAGGGCCCTCCAGGACCTGGCGCACATGTAACTGGGGGGATCCCAGATCGGGTTGGGGAAAAACCCCGGGGTTTTATCCAAATAGACCACTAAAAACAGACATAAGGAGGGGCTCTGAAAATGGGCCCCTTTTACAAATTCCCTGGGAAAACGGCCGGAGCGTTTTCATAAAAAGAAAAGGGATTACCAGATACTCAAATGCCCATCACGGTATTGAAGGGCCCTCTTCCAAATCTCCCTCCCAAACCGATGAGATTATATCCCCCCCCCCAAGTCCAAATTTTGGGAAAAAACCCTTTGGCCCCCCGGAGAAGGTTTAAAAGAGTTCCGTGAAATTTAAAAGGGAGGGGGGACCGGTTCTTTATGGGGATCCCTTTTTTAGACCCCGGTTTGTCCCAAACCCCGGGCCTCAGGATCCATCCCTTTTTTTCTCCACAAAGAAAAAAAAAGGCAAACCCCCCGGAGAAGTAAAATTTGCCCGGGGAAACCCTTTCGTAGATTTTCCTTCAAAAAGGGCCCACATCGCCCAGTTTTCGGGTACGGAAGCGGTAGAAAAACCTTCCCCCCGGGGGGACAATCCCCCGGGGAACAAGGGCTATGGGGGGAATCATAAGGGCCCATGAGGAGGAAGGGCTCGCTCGCTTCTCGGAAAAAAAGTCTTGGAAATCCTAAAAGGTGCGGTAAAAACCCGGTAGTACTTGGAGGGGGACGTGAGGACTGGGGCGCACCCGGCGGGGTTTCCGAAAGACAACGGACAGGCCGTCCGGGCCCCAAAACCAAAAAATTTTACCCCTTCCCCTCCAGCATAGGGGGGGGTGACGCTGTAAACCCCAAGGGAAACCCCAGTAGAACATCGAGGAAGAAACGGGTTTAAAACGAAAACTGATCCTTTCCCTGTGCAGGGGTCCTATTTGTAAGACCACGGGTTTTAGTCCCGGGAGTGGGAAAGGAGTCCCCTTAATAGTTTTACCACTGACGGAGGGGATACCAAGGTTGGGCTACGGACCACCGAGAGACATACTTGGGCCCCCAACCCAAGCATCCATAAAGGGTCCCACCATCCGGAATCCAGGAAGGGCCCACACCGGAACGAGATTCCGGAAATGGACGGGCCAAGCTGGGGAGCTTTAAAACCTTGGAGGGGATTTAAATCACACCAGGGAAAGCCCCCTCCCCCCGAATCCAAAGGGGCCCTGCGTTTTCCCGGGCGTTTGCCGAAGAAATGGGCAACCCCTACCAAAGTGTTCCGGGGGCTGCCCCCAATAGAATACCAAAATTCTCCTCACCCGTCGGCAAGCTCCCTTTCGGAGACAGGCGGGAAATGGGCCACTTTCATGGGCCCCTTCCAAGGTGGCCTGGGAGGGAGGGGATTTGGGGGGACGCTGAAACACTGTCGCAAGACGGGGGAAGCCGGGCGTTTTTGGCTGGTTCGCGGTTTCCTGGCGGGGCTTTTCCCCCCGTTCTCCCGAGAAACGGATGTCTATGGGGTTTTGGGCCCCGATTTTGAGCTTACTTAAGCTGGAGACCCCCCCGGGGGCAAGGGGACCTTTTAAAAAGGCCGGAAAGCCCTTCTTGGAAAAGTGGCGCACAACGCAAAACATCAAAACCACCCCCAAATTTAGAGGCAAGGTGCGAAATTGCAGGCATAGGGCCCCCAACGGGGGGAGTTCCCCCCGCTGAGGGTTTTAAAAAAGGGGTTTTTAGCAAAAATGAGGCGGGGCAGGCTCCACGAAAAACTCCCGGGAAATCCTCAAGAAAGTCCCCCAGATCAAACTGTGATAAAGGGGTTTGCCTCGGTCCCCCAAAATGGCGTCGCCCCCGGCCAAACTTTCCCGGGAAAAGGGACCCGACCACGAAGGGCCCCCTTGGACCTTTTCCCGGAAAGGGGAAAAGACCCCCCATAAGTTCCACTGGAGAGCACAAATTTTGGGGATGAAACCCCCCCCAGGCCTTAGAGGGCCCCCCCCAACTTCCCTCCCATGGACCCAAACGGGGTTTTGGGCCGGGAAAATTCCCCCCCAACACTGCTTTCTTTCCCCGAGCCCCGGCCGCCAGTTTGTTGCTGCTTTAAATGGGCCCGGGGCTCTGCATCAAAGAGTTTAAATTGGGGTTTAGCTGTTTCCTTGCGCGCATTTTGCTTAATTTTTCCCGAGCCACGTGGGATGAGGTTTGGGACGGGTTGGTTGAGGGGACCTTGGCGGGATCCATGGGCCGAATCGAACTGTTTAAGGATGTGGGAGTGGATCCTCTGGACCACCCCCCAAAACGAAGACGTTTAACCCCCGCCCGGGAACCCGGAAAACAAAGGGAGGGCCGGTTTTTCACCCCAAACCCGCGCAAAGCGGGATGGAAATTTCGGGCCCGGGTTACAAACCAAAGGTCGCTACCCCGGGCGAGACCCGCCCTTTCGGAGGGGGGCCGAAAGGGGGTTTTGGGGGTACAAAAAACGTGAAGCCGGGGTAATCGGGGGAAAAAGGCAGAAAAGGGCAAGGGCAGGGGGCAATGGGTTTTTGGGTCCAAGGGGACGGGGGCAGAAGGGGGGGTACACAGTAAAAGGGGGAAACCCCCTTTTTTGGGAAAGCTTTTCCCCCCAGGCACAAGGCCTATCAATTTTGGCAAAGGGGCTGGGGGAAAAGGCAGGGGTTTAAGAGGGCCGTGCCCGGGAAACCAAAAACCCGGGGACTTCCCCCTTTTAAAACTCCCGCAGTGCCCCCCGCAAGCCACAAAAAGGGGGGCGCTGCCCCCTGGGGCCAACCCGGAAGGGACCAAGGAAACGGGAGGGTAAGTGGGGCCCCCCGACTTCCGGGGGGTCCCGGCCCGAGCGTCCCGGGGCCCCGGCACCCGGGCCCCCAAACAGGGAAAGGTTTTTGCGGCGGGGGTTGCCCGCCCCCGGGGCCTGCAGGAACCCCGACCCCCCCGAGGGGTGAAAAGCAAAAAACCCCCGGACCCCCCCATTTTAACCAAACCCCCCCCAAAAAAAAAGGGAACCCCTTATAGATTAAAAGTCCCCAAAAAATTCCCAAACAGTTGTGGTGGGAACCCGCTAAAAAAAAAAAAAAAATTTTAAAAATATCAATAAAAAGATCACTAACAAAATGCAATTCCATAAAAAAGATGATCAATATCACTTTGGAAAAAGTAAAATTATTAAAAAAGTTATTAAACCAGGCCCACTGAAAGTCCCCCATGGGTTAGCTAGAGCTTTTTTCTAAAACGGGGTGAGTTTGCTGCCCATTTTTATAGACCAAGCCTGTTTTTTTGCAGACCACGACTCTTATTTACTAGCCCCTCCTCACATCTCAAAATCATAATTGCCACTAATAAAAATCAGGTTGTAATGTCAAGATTTTATAAGAGTCATAACTTTTTACTTTTTGTTGATGGACCTGTGTAAGGGCTTTTTATTTGCAGTATAGGCAACCAGCATGTTAGCCGATCCAGCAGTACATCCCAGCCTTTCCTTACAACTGAATTGCAGCAGGAGAAAACTGAAAGGTATGGCCCCACCAAGTTTTGGGACTCGGGACTAATTCCCACATTTAACGGTTTGTACATAATTATAGTTAGTTTTCTTTTTTTGTGAAATAAAATGCAATAATTTTTGTATAAATATTTTTTTTTACTACACAAGTAATGTATTATTTCATTATTTAATATTTTTTTGCTTTTTTTTTTCCCATTAAGGGAAAATTTTATATTAATTTTAAAGGGCCGAAAAAAACGAACTCCCAGTTCCCTGTTTTTGCAAGGTGTTGACCAAGGGAAGGCAAAAACCCCAATGAGGTTTGAAACCAATTGTCCTCATTTAGGGAAAAATTCCCTTCCGACCCAATCTGGCAATCGAAAAATCCCCGGGTCAATGACCCCTTCCCCAATCCAGACCTATAACTTTTATATTATTATCTCCAGAAATGCATCCCAAACCCTTTTTGAACTCCGTTTTTGAATTCACCCTGACAAGCCCTCGGGAGAGAAACATAGTCTACGCCTTACAGTAAAAAAATCCCTTTCATTTTTATGTAGAAACTTTCGTTCCTCAAAACGAAGAGCCCCCCTTGTTCTAGATAAAGCCCGGGGATTGTACACTTTTTTTTTTACACTTACAATTAACTCTTGCATATGAACAGCCTGCATCAGGGCAGCATACAGGTTCCCAGACCAAGATTTTCTTAACAACAGCACTCAGGTTCCCCGGGTTGACTTTCTAATACCCGGGGGTCCATCGGTCACTGTGACTCCCCGACCCGAGGAGCAGAGAAGCCGTTGATTGATTTTGTTCAATCATGGACGCAGCAAATCAAGGGGAATGCCCTTTTAAGGCGCTGGAAAAATCCCCAAAACTCCTCGTCTGCAGCAATGTTTTTTACTTTTCTGGCAACAAACGATCTCAAAATGCCCACTGGGCCCCAAAAACGGGGGACAGTCCCTTAAGGATTAAAAGCATTTGGTTGGCCACCCGAAGTCATGTGTGGGAAAAACAACTTCTGATGCTTTGGGGAAACCATGTTGTCAATAGTGCTATAAAAAAGGGGTCAAGAGGCAAACCCTGAAAAACAGAAATAAAGAGACTTGCCCCCTCTGCTTATTAAAACTTTAAAAAACTACAAAGGGGGTGTATGAACTCTTGGGTTTTTGGGGATTTTTAAGGCTCGGGCCACACGGGGTTATTTTGGGAAATCCCCTTTCAAACCAATTGGGGCTGGGGGTAATTTTTACTCCAATATGGGGAAATCATCCCATCATTACGGTTTATTTCCCCATTTCTCATAGAGAACTTTTGGATTTTTCCCTTTTTCCCCTCCCGCTTTGGGGAAAAACCCAAGTGGGGAAAAGGACAGTTTCATTATTTACGGCAAATACGGGAACCCCCGGGAAAAATGAATGTCTAAAGGGTTCGGGCGATACCGGGCCCCCCCCCGCCCCCAAACCCCCGCTGGGCACGGCACCACGTAATTTCGGGGCGAAATCCGGTTTTTTTTTAAAAAAAAAAAAAACCCCCTTTTTGGGGGTTTTTTCATCTAAACCCCTTGTTGCCCCAAAACATTTTTTTGAAGCTTATTCTCACACAGCAGGATACATTAATGTTTTCATTGGCACCATGTGTTTTTTTTTCTTTGTGTGGCAGTTACCATCCAGATTAAACATGATAATTTTACAGATTGTCCTGTTATGACATAGTAAAATCTTGTATACTTTTTTGTACTTTTGTTTTTTACAAAATAAAGTGTTTTTTATTGGGGAAACAGGCATTTTCGTTTTGTTTTTCATACTTACTATACATGGCAGCGATACATTACTGTATTGCTGTTTTATGCCAGTGACAGGCAGCCTAAACGACTCTGTCACTGGCAAGATTTGGAGGTCATTATTTGGCCTCTGGCTGATATGGCAGTCATTGGCATCCCACTCTCCCCAGTTGTGTTGCGACCATAAGGGTTTGTTCAAACGTTTTTCAATCCATTTTTCAGTCCGAAAGAAGCTGCGTAAAACACATCCAAACACGCACCAAAAATATACTACGTTTTAAATAAGGCGTCTGCTGCATAAAACGGATCAAGAATTGACATGTTAATTCTTTGAACGGATCCGAAAGACGTATGTAAAACAAGCATTGGTGATCACTTGTCTAAACACTGATGCGTGTTTTACATTGAAAGCAATGTAAATCATATTCTATGTTTGGATACGTGTTTCGGTTCCAAAACACGGATCCAAACATGCATTTAAAAAACACAGTGTGAACATACCCTAACAGCCGACTTCTGCTGCAAATGGCACAGGCATAGCTTTGAGAGACTTGCCAACTCCCTTTTTTCCAGGAGTCTCTCAGATGTGTAGGGAGAGTTGGCAAATATGGCCATGTCTTTCCACAAAAGTGCTGTCTGTGGTGCAATGACCCCATCACCCATCCTCTCCTGGCTACACCACTAGATAAATTAAATAGGTTAAAGATCTTGCATAAACAAGTCACTTTGCAATATGTGTCCATTAACATTGTCCTACCTATTCCTAGATATCCCCTCTTGTATGGGCTGCATCAGCTCCTCAGATCACTATAATTTGATCTCTCCTGGGAGGCTGCCAGCACTAGTTGCTATAGCTACAGACTTGGTGTCCTCAGCAGCTCATCACTGCAGGTCAGTAGAAGCCAGTAAAGTCAGTAAGCACGCCCCTGAATTCAAAAATGAAACAGAGAAAACAGGACTGAGGTAAGATGAATCGATGTATTGAGCAACCCCTTTAAGGGGGTAACATTCAAACAAATAAAGTTTAACTTTCTTACTTAACCCCAATTACCGTGTGAGTCATCATTAGTTCTATACCACCAGAGATATCAGATATCAGCGCTTATACAGTGTTTCCGACTATGAAAGCGCTGTCAATAGTATGTACTCTAAACTCTGTGCCTGTGCCCATAGGTGCTCTCAGCACAAAGTCCTAGTGAATATGTGTCAGAATGAAACTGCAGACGAGCCAACCACAGACGATGTTCCTCAACCAAACCCCTTCACATATTTCCTGTACAGTCTGTAATCACTCATCCCAGCTGCTAGGCTGTATGAATTTTTTTTTTCAAGCATCTTCCTATTTTAGCAGAGGATGCAATCTTCCTTTTATCAGAAGGCTGTCAAGTATTAACTAGAACAGTGTTTCTCAACTCCAGTCCCCAAGACCCACCAACAGGTCATGTTTTCAGGATCTCCCACAGAATGCACTGACAACAATTATATCATATGTGCAGCATAATTATATCACCTGTGCAATACTAATTATATCACCTGTGCAATACTCAGGAAATCCTGAAAACATGACCTGTTGGTGGGTCTTGAGGACTGGAGTTGAGAAACACTGAACTAGAAGATCCCGAACTTTGGGTAACTTATTGTCACCCAATCTTGTGCAAACACATACTTCGGTTAATACGTGGCTTGCCCAAAAAGGTTTTTACAGATGTGGCTCCAGTCCGTGTAGAACATGCCGTTATGTTGCTACATGTAAGACTTTCTCCAATATGGAAGGTACTAGATCTTTTCCTATTAATCAATATAATAATTGTAACTCACCATGTTATATACAGTATCTGGCCACATGTACACTATGTAGTCCTCAGTATATTGGTAGCACGACACGTAAATTAAAAATAAGGATCAATTATGTTATACTTTAATAGATTGGACTTTTTTGGACACGGCAATACCAAATATGTGTAACTTTTTTATTATTTTATTTCTTTTATTTGTAAAATGGTGAAAGGTGGGTGATTTGAACTTTTAATTTTTTTTTTACACTTTAAAACTTTTTTTTTTTTTTTAAATAAACCTTAAGTCCCCCTATGGTGCCTCACCACTATGGGGCACGATCATTTATAAATCCTAATGCATTTTATAGACAATACATTAGGGTGTACCAATATGGCTGTTTCCCCACTTTCAGGCTGAGCCGGAAGTGGGGAAATCAAAAACTTGGCGGCGACGGAAGCCTTCAAGATTTTGCCGCAGGAGACCAGATCAGAATGAGAAATGGTGTGGAGCACCGTTTCACATTGATTTAGATGCCACGGCAACCTTTGCCACGGCATCTAAGGAGTTATACAGTGCGGGATGGCGGCGGCTCCATCCCGTTCTGTAACCGCCAAGTTTTAGGTCCCCCTGCTAAAGAAGGCAAATATGCAGGCCCTTCTGAAGTTTGGCAATGAACACCTGGATGATTCTGTGAGTGATTGAGAGAAGGTGTTGTGGTCAGATGAGACATAAGTAGAGCTCTTTGGCATTAACTAAACTCGCTGTGTTTGGAGGAAGAAAAATGCTTCCTATGACCCAAAGAACCCAATCCCCACTGTCAAGCATGGAGGTGGAAACAATATGTTTTGGGGGTGTTTTTCTGCTAAGGGCACAGGACTACTTCACCGAATCAATGGGAGAATGGATGGAGCGATGTATTGTAAAATCCCGAGTGACAACCTTATTAAAAATGGGTCATGGCTGGGTCTTCCAGCAAGACAATGACCCAAAACATATAGCCAAGGCAACAAAGCAGTGGCTCAAAAAGAAGCACATAAGTGGCCTGACCTTAATCCCATCGAAAACTTATGGAGGGAGTTGAAGCCCCGAGTTGCCAAGCAACAGCCTCAAAATCTTAATGATTTAGAGATAATCTGCAAAGAGGAGTGGACCAAAATTCCTCCTGACGTGTGCGCAAGCCTCATCATCAACAACAAACGACGTCTGACTGCTGTGCTTGCCAACAAGGGTTTTTTTCACCAAGTATTAAGTCTTGTTTTTCCAGAGGGATCAAAATTTCTCACAGCAAAATGCAAAATAAATTTATAGAATTTACACAATGTGGATTGTCTTGGGGGGAATATTTTATTTTGATATTTTTTTATCTCTCAATGTTAAAATTAACCTACCCTTAAAATTATTGACTGTTTCAGTCTTATTGTCAATGGGCAAACTAACAACAATCAGCAATGGATCAAATAATTTCGGTGTCCTTCACAGATATATATACTTTTTGTATGCTGCAATTTAATTAATACACACAACTATATACAACAGTCACAGCTGTGTGCTGATAGATTACATGGCTCCCCTCCAATCTGCATCAAAATGCAACTACAGAGTGTTAGAACTCAACAGCTCCCATTCTGATAGCCTTCCGCTGTTTGCCTTGAGCTCCCTGCCTCCCTTTTTAGCCGCTGCTGCTTGGTATTCAAACAGTTGTCTGGCAGAAGCACCCAGGAGGATGATGAAAAAATGTTTACTTTCCCCTTGAAGTGCCACCGCCACCTTTCTGTCACCCTAGGCAAGTACCCTCATGTGCCTAATGATAAATTCAGCCCTGACTGCAGGCTGGTATTTTTAGGGTGGGAAGGGCCCAAACTCCATGGACTTTCACATCCAGAATCAGCCTGCAGCTGTCGGTTTTACCTTGGCTGGTTATGAAACATTTCATTTTTTTAATAACTTTTTTAAGAAGTTGACGGCGGGTCCTCCTATTTTTCATAAACAGCAAAGATAAAAACAGAAGCTGCAGCCAAATATTTTCAGGATGGGAAGGACCAACCTAAAAATACATGCATGCTGCCCCGCTAGAAGCAGAACATCACATTAGAGGGTCCGATTCTGAGGGTAACGTAGCTTTTTCCATACCTCTGGTGCAATGGGTACTGGAGTAATAGTGACAGGGGGTTACCATAAGCCTTGGGGTAATGAAAACACCACTTGCTGACACAAAGCACAAGTAATGAAGAGGTGTCTGACACCTCCATTACTGACACTGGAATAAAATAGTAAAAAAAAAAACCTGACACAGCACACTTTATTTAAATAAACACGCCCGGATAACATCCCTCTTTGGCCATTTTATTACTTAAATAGATCCAAAGTAGTCCAAAAGGGACACCTGTAAAACCAAAAAGCAGAAATACTATTCATACATATATAGGCCGTTGGGCTATCCAGCCCATGAGGAGACAGGCAGGGAGCAGTACTCTCCCATAGCACACGTGCAGGAAAACCCGTGCACACCTCTGCTACTAGACTATATAGTCTAGCTGCACTACTGGTGGATCTTCCTGCACCCAGTGACATCAGGGCAGCATCTATTGATGCATCTCTGGTGCCACTGCTTAAACCCCTTGCCTACCACAGCAATTTTGTTTTTTCATTGCACTTGTTTTTTCCTCCCCACCTTCCAACTAACCTTTTTATTTTTTGGTCTATAAAGCCGTATGAGTAGAAGATACTTGGAACAAATTTCCAGCTGATGTAGTATGAAAATCAGCAGTAAGTGAATGGAAACCTGAATGGGATAGACATTTATCTATCCTAAAATAAACATATAAAAAAAAAAAAATATATATAAAGGGAGACTAGATGGACCATCAGTCATCAGTCTTCTATGTTCCTATCTTCTAGGTTCTCCCCTGTTTGAACTTCTACAGTGTCAGGGCCACATACAAGCTGCTGATCTGGTACTCTTCACATGAACAGCAGCTTTCTGCAGGATAAGTCTGTGTTATAAGAAAGTAAATCAATGGAAAAGACTAGAGAGGTTACCTGAGAATAGAGAATGTGACTCATGTAAGTAAGTGGCATAAATCTGCAATACCTAGTACAGCCACTAAGAAGAGTAGAGGGTGTGCAAGTATAAACTGTACAACCTAAGGTAAACAACGAAGAGGCTGCAGAGGTTTTTTGAGCACCATAGCCCCACAAAAAACTGATCGGACAGCACGAGAAGAATCGGACCCCAGAACAGAGGCCAATGTTAAAAGCCTGGATAACCTCTTTATAAGTCAGCAAAGTTTAAATGCAGTTCAAACTTTTAGGGAAAGAGGAGCTGAACATGGAGCAAGCACAGAGCCTAGGTCAGTACTTGTTGCTGAATAGTTGGAGCTCATTGTAAAACTATGCATAAATTGTTCATAATCTCGTAAGTCTTTGTTTACCAACGCATGTATGTTAATGTTCAATAAGAAAACACTTGTTAAATATTAGCTAGTTTATTATTTACCAGAAATTACACTGAAATAGTAGAGGCAGTGACACGGGGACGTACTATAAATACCATACAATACAGTACAATACATTGTGCACACACCACAGTTATGGAATGGAGACTGGTATGTTCATAATGGGTCCGTTCGCAATTCTGTTCTGTTTGACTTTCCCTTTCAGCTATGTGTATTTATTTATTATTTAAAAGAAAAAGTATTGCTAAATCACATTGTCCTACCTCACAATTACATACTATGTAACAATTCAAGGTATTTGCAGTTACAGTTGTGTAACAGGATCAGAGAACAGATTAATAGCTTGTCGAAACATTTCAGTAATCCCATGATTCCAGGACAGTAGTGCTTTTTCGACACTGAAAATTATGCTTTGATATCTACTTAATGATTGCTAGAAATCAGTTTGATCTGACTGAATTCAAGTACTACATCAGTTGCTCTCCATAGAAGTCAGCCGAATTTATATGAATTTGCTATTGTTGCAAAGGTCTTGAAATTCTAAAATCGATTTCTGTAGGGAGAGATAGTTTCTTGACTCACATTCTACAAAACAAGTTAATAAATGTTCCTTCATGCCCCCTTCAAATGACAAATTGCATCCCTCCAATTCCCTTAAAATGTGTAGAAACATAAAGTTGTTGAAACGATACCACTTTGGTGTGGCTCATGGTGACTGCTTGAAAGTATGGTTTCTCTTTCCTCGGTCTCCATGCCTTTTACTTGGATAGATCCATAACTACTCTTCATACTGAGACTAGAGAAAAGAGTTACATCCATGGTCATCCATTTTGGAAGTCACAAAGAGCTATCCTTGGACACCCAGTTACCCAACCATACAAGAATACATAAACACTTACCTGTTTTCTACTCCTTCCTCAAGCTCTAATTTTTCAATGTCTGTATACAATTCCTACAGTTATACCACAAATTATATGTACCTACTTTGATAAGTGCACAAGGCTGCAGAGGTAACCACACATATTAGAAGTTTCCGTGGATGGAAGTCCAGGATATAAAGACACAGCCATTTGCTAGAACCAAGCTGTTAAAACATTTGTTAGAGCACAAAGTTTTGGCTCTTGTCAGGTGTTTCTGGCTTTACTAGGTAGAGCTGACGACAGACCATAGACTATAAGGCAAATCTATCAGAGAAGCAAATGGATGCCAAAGCTTCTATGCATTCTAACACCCTGTGCACGCTATGTTCCAGCTTGCACATTTTTTTCTACACCGTGGCATTAAAATTAAAGCAGTTGCTGTGGTCAACAATTTTCTCTTTCAATAGTTTGGTTGTTCTTAATGAACTAAGAGTTTTACCACCAATATAATTTAACTCCATTAGCCAAAAGACCCTTTATCTGTATTTTTATTGGAAAGTGTATTTAGTAAGACCCAAAATAAAACTAAACATGGAAAATTAAGTTAAATTAGTGCACTCATGTTCTGTGTTCCTCTGCCCAAAGTTTATAAATTATAGATGTGGAACACCAATATCCAGTGCCACCCAGAGAGTGCACCCATGAACAGTATTAGCCAATTTGTTATTACAAACAAACATTCTGTTCTACTATAACAATGCTGCCAATGAAAATGCCAGAAATGGAGCTACAAAAAGCAACTCAAATTTTGCTTAACTTCCTCCCCCTCCACTGACCTCTTTTAGTGAAAAGCAATCCCAGGAAATTTATTGGAGTGGTGAATGTCCTACTGCTCCTGCCAAACAGTGTTAGGTAGAGCTAAAACTGTGCACCCAGTTTTAGTCTACTTTTGTGTCCTCATATAGTAATTAGGTGTTATGGAAATTAGGTTAGTTTATGTTGTTCTTTCTGTGGATTGACTTGGTGATTTAAGTTTGCAATTTTTAATGACGTTTAGCCTTGGGTGACAAAAAAAACCACAGCTGACTGACACCAAGCCCCAGTAATAGTAATCGAGAGAAGTCTGTGAGTCCCCAATGCACCAGGGGTACTGGGAGGAGCCAGGTTACCATCAGGAGTGGACCCTTTAATGTGCTTGTGGGATGGCTGTGGGCTGGTATTTTAGGGCTGGAAGGAACAAGTATTCATGAATCTCCAATTCTGATCAGTCTGCAGCTGCTGGTTTCAACTTGGCCGGTTATGGAAAACGCGGGTGGGGTGGATCCCACGTCGTCTTTTTTATAACCGTTTATTGAAAAATCTAGAAAGAAACTTAAAAAAAAAAATCCATGGGTTCCCCTCCTTTTTCATAACCAGCCAAGGTAAAACCAACAGATACTATCAGTATGGGAAAATCCATGGATATCGGCGCCTTCCCATTCTAAAAATACCAGCCCGCAGCCACACCAGAAGCGGACCATCACATTAGATGATGCCACTTGTGGCAGTTACCCAGCTATTTCCAGTCCCCCTGGTGCATTGGATACTGTGGTAATAGTGATACGGGGTTAGTGTCAGCCTTGGATAACAAGAAACACCACTGGCTGATACCAAGCTTAAGCGATAGTAATGAAGAGGCCTCTGTCAGATACTGCCATTACTAAACACTGGAAAAAAATAAACGCAGAACAACAGAAAAAAAAACATTTTATTTAAATAAACACTCCCCCACACCGGCCCTCATTAACCATTTTATTAAAGAAATAGATCCATTGCAGGTAGAACGTAGTCCACTGAATCTGTGGTAGTCCAAATCGGAAACCTAAAATAAAAAAAAATTAAAAAAAGAATAAAGAAACAGAAATCCTACAGAAACCCATGAGGATGGGACACCACCCAGCTTTCCCGGATGCTGTATAAACTACCCAGTGCCCCAGAAAGCTTGGTGACATCCCCCAGAGCAGACAACGCTGGGTGTCTGCTGTAGATTCTAGGGTGCTGCCCAGGTTTTCTGTGTACTAACCAGTGTCCCCCCATACTCTAAAACCTCTCTCCTCCACTTCTTCACTACACCCCCACTCTGAACATCCCCCATATGCAGACAAACCCCCCACTCTGAACACCACCTCTCCCACTATAACTCTAATCTCCCTCTATAAGACACCTCTCCCACCCACCTCTTCTGCTATAACCCTCTCTTCCTTTGGTACTACAATGCACCTTTCCCACTAAAACCCACCTCTCCCCCCCCTCTCCCTGTATACCCCTGCTCTTTATGTATAAGCTCCCTCCCTAACAAACTTTCCACACTCAAAACACAACCCCGCCAGTAAACCACTCACCTGTCCTGGAGTCCTGTAGTCTTCTCTCTTCAGCACTCTCTCTCTTCAGTGCTCTGCTGGGAGGAGAGAGCCAAAGCTCCGCCCACTCTTCCCAGCAGTACTCTGGGTGCTGACAGCTTCCTGTCGTGTGACAGGAGCTGCCAGAAGAACTAGGAACGATAGGAGAGTTTTCCTAACGTCTGTTAGATGGAAGAATGTAACCAGCTTCCAAACTGCTCTGAGGGGAGCTATACCAGGCAAAGGAGGAAATCCGTCTTCTTTAAAAATATACCCTTTCTTTTATTTCAAATACGTTTAAAACTCCATATGAGGAATACAGGAACGAGGTGGATAATATGCAATAATAACAGGCAGCATGTAGTCATGGGTTCTAACCGAGCTAGCTTTAAATGTCATTGCCTTCAATCCCGACTGCTAGCAGCAGGTGGCTGATGTAATGATCAGCTGTTACCTGTCGTGTTTGGAGTGGGCTTAGTGAGAGGAGCCTGGTCCATTTTTCCCCCTTACAAATATTATACATGTATTATACACTGGGCGGGGAAATGGATTTTTGGTGCCCTTGGCAAGTACTGCCATTGGCTCCCCCCCCCCTCGCTCCCCAAAAAATGCCCCCCCACACACTAATTCCTCACCCCTGCGCCAGCTAGCTCGGTTAGAACCCATGACTACATGCTGCCTGTTATTATTGCATTTTAAATCCACCTCTTCCTGTATTCCTCATATGGAGTTTTAAACGTATTTTGAAATAAAAAAAGGATATATTTTTAAAGAAACAGATTTCCCCCTTTTGCCTGGTATAGCTCCCTCAGAGCAGTTTGGAAGCTGGTTAACATTCTTCCATCTAACAGACTTGCCATATGGACTGGGAATCCAAGAACCGTGACTCCACTGCAAACGTCTGAGACACAGGTGAGCTGATACAACAATTCCGATTTTTGCTTGCAGTTTTCCTAACGTCTCCAGTACTCACCACTGTCACCAATGTGCTGCTCCGCTCAGCCGTTCCCCCTTCCAGCGTCAGCAGAGGTAGATGCCCTAGCCTACCTCTGCTTACCCGTCGTCCCAGCCCTGTTCGTGTGAACTAAAAAAAAATGTCAGGAAAAATTCTAAATCAATACACTGAAACGGTATTTGTTCAACATAAATACAAATAAAAGAATATGATTGAATGGATTTAGATATGAGAACCAAAACAATTTTTTTTTCGAAAAAATGAGATTTCTATTCAATATGCCTATGTCAACAGATAGCATGTGTTTACACATCAGGTTGTTATATACATTTGAGATACAAGAGATACATTTAACATAAAAAGGAGATACTTTTTACCTTCTTAATTCTGAGTACACGTGTCCAATGTGTTCTCGGTTATACCGCAGCTTATTAATTGGGTGGACCCAGTGACAACACCTTTCTGCAGCCTATACATACAAGTGACATTATTAGTACAACAACATAATTGGAAAGGAAAGCAAAAGTGTGCCATACGTACCCTTCTAGGCCGACGTCAAACCAACACATTATGAAGCATACTCATCAAAAGTCGTATTTCTCGATGTACTTAAATGCGCGGAAGCTGTCTTTCCATGTGCTGCTGTTTCTCCTTGCTTTTAGAATCTGATGTCGCAATTGGAAGAAATCGACTCATTTTTTTTGTTTTGCTTTTTAAATAACCACACTGCAGCAGACAAAGGACATGACTGCAGCCAATGCATTCAAAATGCCAACTCCAAGCTTAAAGGGTGGTACTACTGGGTGGGGTTTACAAGTCACATGGTTTCTATTGTGAATACATTAAAAAACACTGAAAAAACAATTAAAAATTGATGGAAAATCTGCGGCAAAAAAACAAAATACTCGTCGTTCAACGCGGTTTTAGGATTTGGATTCCAACGAGTATTTTGTCCTCTGCCGTGTAGACAAGGCTTAATGAGTTTTGCATGGGAGTTCTATTAATTAGAATAGAACCTGTGAGCATCATAAAGATACATTGGCAACTTCCCATCCAGCATGAAGTTGCATCTCTCTATGCCTGACCTGAAAATCAGACAGGGGATTAAAATTACAGCTTTTTGTCTCTGTGCATGAGCCCAGAGTTCACACAATGGATTTTAATGTGGAATTCTACATGAATTGCGCTTTAGTTTGCATGTTAAAATACTATTTGGCTCCTATTCATTTGAATGACCAGTTCGCCTTGTAGTTCACACTGAACTATAACCTGGATACTCTACACAACAAATTTTAAATCTGTTGTGTCCATTCTATGAAGAGGATTCTCCTCGAATTCCTCTTTGGCAGGTGCAACGCGGATTAGCCCCATTTTAATGGACTAATCCATGCCCAAATCAGAGGCAATATCACCTCTGCAAAGTTAAAAGCCTCGGCAGAAATCCAAGGTATTGATTCAGATTTCTGCCAAGTTTTTACAAGTTGAAAAACCTGTATGCAGACCAAAAACACTTGACAAAGTTTACCAAAAACACTCTACTGACCTCAAGAAATTCCATCCCTCCACCAAGCATTACAGAACAGCAGTACAATTTATTGCAGATGCCAGAGACAGTGGGAGGAGAATATATACACCTCCAACATGCTGGGAAAGGCTTGTCCAACACTAGTAATGTGCACTTTTAATAAATTAATGAGCCAGAGGTTTTTGATTTGCAATTTTTTGATTTATAACACGTGTGAAGAATTCATTACTGCATTCTGTTCCTGTTCTAAAATGTCTCACCTGCAGATTTTCGAGAGATATTGTCTTTATGGATGCTCTGAGTTTTTTCACTCTTGGAATCCTTCATGCCCTTAGCCATTAACTCAGATAATTTACAATGGAGACGTCAAGGAGAGGGCACGTCAAGAGATAAAATGGTCTACTAAAAGACGAAAATTCATTTTCAAAGAATGTTTGTAATCCATAGATTAGAGTTTTAACAACCCAGCAGTCATCTCAGAATATTACTGTGGAGTTTGCTTATCAGAAGGATTTTAATAGGAGAAGCTATACAGGCAATTCTTTTCCAAATGTTTAAAATATAGAATTATTAGATACAGAAGTGTCTTCCAGAACATATTGAAGCTTATTAATTGGATCCATTAAACATATTCAAGAAGGACTTAGAGGTCTTTCTTAAAAAATACAACATTATAGATAATATTTACTAGAGTCAAGGCGTTGATCCAGGGATTTATTCTGATTGCCAGATTGAAGTCTGAAAGCAATTCTTCCTCTTGTATAGAACAATTGGCATCTGTCTTTTATGGGGTTTTGCCTTCCTCTGGATAAACACAATAGGGTTATAGGTCAGACTGCATGGACATGGATTTTTTTCCAGTTTTATCGACTATGTTATTATGAAGTAGCTCAATTCTCCTGTTAAAGGGTATTGTCAAGGATTAGAGAAACATGGCTATATGTCTAAAAGAGGTGCCATTCTTGTCCAATGGTTATGTCATAACTCTGTCTGGGTAAAGCACACTCTTTCTTTCCAATCCTTTAAAACCTAATCTGACAGCACAAAGTGTAGGTTCAGTCATGCCACACTAAAGAGTCTGGTTAACAGGGAAGGGTTCTGATCATTAACCTCATAAACCTCAATGACTGAAATATAGAATTCAGCCCCCACCTTCACACTGAGTTTAAGTTATGGGTTCCCCCATGATAAAATCTTCACAATCACTAGCATAAAACTGAAGATTCACTTGCATAAACTGCTGGGCTCTATGTAATGTTTAGACTAATTTCAACTCCACTATGCAGCATATGTTAGAAGACCTACCAGATTTACTGATATGTCTGTTTCAAAAAATACATGACAACCCCAATACATGACAACCCGCAGACAGTCGGACCCGCTCACCGGAGGATCGCTGGATCCTCCAGTAAGCCGCAGGGCCGACACAGCGGGGCCGCCGGGTCCTCATGGCGCTGAGGACCCGCCGCGGCTCCGTGCACCTCAGCTGGCAGCGTTGCGATGAAGTGATGTCATCACGACGCTGCCTCTCCTCGGGCGCACAGTGCGTCATAGGCTGTGCGCCCGAGGAGCTGCCGGAGGAGCGTCTCGGCGCTGGAGGAGGGGGCCCGAAGAGGAGCGCGCGCCCGGGAAGCAGGTAAGGTGAGTATAAATGTTGTTATTTTTGTCTGCATGTGGCCCCATACGCCTGCCTGTGGCCCCATATGCCTGCCTGTGGCCCCCATACGCCTGCCTGTAGCCCCATACGCCTGCCTGTGGCCCCATATGCCTGCCTGTGGCCCCCATACGCCTGCCTGAGCCCCCATACGCCTGCCTGTGGCCCCCATACGCCTGCCTGTGCCCCCATACGCCTGCCTGTGGCCCCATACGCCTGCCTGTGGCCCCCAAACGCCTGCCTGAGCCCCCATACGCCTGCCTGAGCCCCCATATGCCTGCCTGAGTCCCCGTACGCCTGCCTGTGGCCCCATATGCCTGCCTGAGTCCCCATACGCCTGCCTGTGGCCCCATACGCCTGCCTGAGCCCCCATACGCCTGCCTGTGGCCCCCATACGCCTGCCTGTGGCCCCATACGCCTGCCTGTGGCCCCATACGCCTGCCTGAGCACCCATTTGCCTGCCTGAGCCCCCATACGCCTGCCTGAGCCCCTATACGCCTGCCTGAGCCCCTATACGCCTGCCTGAGCCCCTATACGGCTGCTTGAGCCCCTATACGCCTGCCTGAGCCCCCATATGCCTGCCTGTGGCCCCTAGCTATATACCTGCCTGTGTGCCCCTATATACCTGCCTGAGCCCCTATAGCTATATAACCTGCCTGAGTGCCCCTATATCAATATACCTGCCTGAGAGTGCCCCTATATCAATATACCTGCCTGAGTGCCCCTATATCTATATACCTGCCTGAGAGTGACCCTATGTCTATATACCTGCCTGAGAGTGACCCTATATCTATATACCTGCCTGAGAGTGACCCTATATCTATATACCTGCCAGAGTGACCATATATCTATATACCTACCTGTCTAAGGGGACAATATACATATACCTGCCTGATTGATAGGGCATATCTATATACCTGTCTAACTGAGGGACTTATATACCTATAATTAAGGAGTTACTGGAAATGTGAGGATTCTAAGATATTTGTGTCCAAATCCTCAGGGACGAGTATTGGCCGGGAGCAATCAGCATGAAGGTGTGAACCGGGTGGAGAAGAAAAGGGAACGTGAACGACGCTGATCAGAAATGATGTCTCCGGTGAGTCACTAAATGTAACTGCAGTGTAATCACTTATATTTCTGCAGAGCGTCTACATACAACTAGTATCTACCACTATCTAGTCACTGTATGGCGGGAGTATATGTAATCAGAGCCTGTGTACAACTGATGGTCACATGTGGGGGTCGTGTTCGGTCAGGGTCTGGCAGGATTATTTGATCCTTAAGTAGTAATAGTTTTGGGTTTTGGTTTTGTAGGAGTGTTTTTTAGTAACAGTCATTCATATGGTAGATTTGCTCCATGTATCGGTGGATTATTAGGTGACTGTTATTTAGGGGTATTACACTGTCATATGGAGGGGAGCGATTTTGAAAAAGCAAATATTTCAGGGCTGATTTTCATTGTGCAGTGACTGCTGAGGAGATGGACTGGAGCTATGTGGAATGTGCAGAAAGTTAGTGACAGGACCTGGCGCAGGGGTGAGGAACTAGTGTGGGGGGGGCATTTTTTGGGGAGCGAGGGGGGGGGGGGAGCCATTGGCTATACTTGCCTAGGGCACCAAAATGCCTTGTCCCGGCCCTGTGTATAATACATGTATAATACTGGTAAGAGAATATGGACCAGGCTCCTCTCACTAAGCCCACTCCAAACACGACAGGTAACAGCTGATCATTACATCAGCCACCTGCTGCTAGCAGTCAGGATTGAAGGCAATGACATTTAAATCTTTAGAAAGTGCGTAAATTGTGTCCACCGCATCTAAATGAATTAGGAAAGGTGTGGCTGCACATTTATACACTCACCGGCCACTTTATTAGGTACACCTGTCCAACTGCTCGTTAACACTTAATTTCTAATCAGCCAATCACATGGCGGCAACTCAGTGCATTTAGGCATGTAGACATGGTCAAGACAATCTCCTGCAGTTCAAACTGAGCATCAGTATGGGGAAGGAAAGGTGATTTGAGTGCCTTTGAACGTGGCATGGTTGTTGGTGCCAGAAGGGTGGTCTGAGTATTTCAGAAACTGCTGATCCCCTGGGATTTTCACGCACAACCATCTCTAGGGTTTACAGAGAATGGTCCGAAAAAGAAAAAACATCCAGTGAGCGGCAGTCCTGTGGGCGGAAATGCCTTGTTGATGCCAGAGGTCAAAGGAGAATGGGCAGACTGGTTCGAGCTGATAGAAAGGCAACAGTGACTCAAATAGCCACCCGTTACAACCAAGGTAGGCAGAAGAGCATCTCTGAACGCACAGTACGGCGAACTTTGAGGCAGATGGGCTACAGCAGCAGAAGACCACACCGGGTGCCACTCCTTTCAGCTAAGAACAGGAAACTGAGGCTCCAATTTGCCCAAGCTCATCGAAATTGGACAGTAGAAGATTGGAAAAACGTTGCCTGGTCTGATGAGTCTCGATTTTTTGCTGCGACATTCGGATGGTAGGGTCAGAATTTGGCGTCAACAACATGAAAGCATGGATCCATCCTGCCTTGTATCAACGGTTCAGGCTGGTGGTGGTGGTGTCATGGTGTGGGGAATATTTTCTTGGCACTCTTTGGGGGCCCCTTGGTACCAATTGAGCATCGTTGCAACGCCACACGGCCTACCTGAGTATTGTTGCTGACCATGTCCATCCCTTTATGACCACAATGTACCCAACATCTGATGGCTACTTTCAGCAGGATAATGCGCCATGTCATAAAGCTGGAATCATCTCAGACTGGTTTCTTGAACATGACAATGAGTTCACTGTACTCAAATGGCCTCCACAGTCACCAGATCTCAATCCAATAGAGCATCTTTGGGATGTGGTGGAACGGGAGATTCGCTTCATGGATGTGCAGCCGACAAATCTGCGGCAACTGTGTGATGCCATCATGTCAATATGGACCAAAATCTCTGAGGAATGCTTCCAGCACCCTTGTTTAATCTATGCCACGAAGAAATTAGGCAGTTCTGAAGGAAAAAGGGTGTCCAACCCGTTACTAGCATGGTGTACCTAATAAAGTGGCCGGTGAGTGTATGTGTGTATATATATAGATATATATATGTATATATATATATATTTATATATATATATATATATATATATAAATATATATATATATATATATTATATATATATACACACATATATATATGTGCAGCCGCACCTTTCCTCATTCATTTAGATGCCGTGGACCCGATTTTCGTAATATCTAAAGATTTAAATGTCATTGTCTCCAATCCCGACTGCCAGTAGCAGGTGGCTGATGTAATGATCAGCTGTTATCTGTCGTGTAGGGTATACCTGTACAGACTTGTTTTTACTCTTCCGTAAAAGAAAGAGCCACAATTGTCATTGAAATACTTTAATACTGACAAAAGTAATAATAAATTTAAATTTACTGAAAATCAAAAGTGAAAATCAATCATTGCATTTTTAGTTGTGGTTAGACTAAAAATTTAAAAAAAAAGCAGAATAAAGCTGCTCTGGACACAAATGATAGTATCCCTATAGAATAATGAAAATAATTTGAGCATAGGGAGGTGTCAAACTAAGGGTCACATGTATGAAAACTGTCTATTTCTAAAACTCACTTTGTTGCCCATAGCAACCAATCAGGGCTCCCCTCTCATTTCATATAGTGCTCTGGAAAAATGAGAGGGGCGCTCTGATTGGTTGCTATGAGCAACACAGTGAGTTTTAGACCTAGACAGTTTTCATACATGTGGCCCTAAGTGTCTACAAGCTTGTAATCACTCATTCTGCCTACTTAAATGGTAAAAAGTAGTCATTGTACTGTTTAGTATCATGATGTATACCCTACTGAACATGGACCGAAGGAAGTTAAAGAGATAGTTGTCTCTGGAAATTAAAAATAAAATTTTAGACAAACATGTTAAAGGTAAAGGCTATAACAATATCTTCAAACAGCTTGATGATCCTGTTACAATAACTGCACATATTATTACAATGTTTAAGATCTATGGGATTGTAGCCAACCTCCATGGACATGGCTGCAAGAGGAGAATTGATGACAAATTGAAGAGATGGATAATATGAATGGTAACCCACAAGCCCAGAACAACTTCCAAAGAGATTAGAGGTGAACTCCAAGGTTAAGGAAAGAAATAGTAGAATGTCCAGCGTCTTCAAATGCCAGAAGACGCTGGACATTCTACTATTTCTTTCCTCATATGAATTTTTGCGGTCCTGCAAGTCCGTGCGTCTAGGATTCAGTGAGCCGGTAAAACTTTTTGTTTAGAATTAACTCCAAGGTTAAGGTACATCTGTGTCAGATCGCACCATCCATTGGTGTCTTTGCAAAAAGTGGACTGAATGGAAGACGACTGTTCATAAAACTGAGGTTTTTGTCCAGTACACGTCAAAAACAGCTCAAAAAACAACCGTTTTCTGGCACTTTTTTGTGCGTTTTTTGGTTCATTTTTGTGAAGAAATGCACAGCATTAATTGCTGTGGATTCCTGCAAAAAAGTGACAGCAAATGTCCAGCGTCAATAGTAAATTTTCTGCCCTTGCACTTTTTGCAACAAGTGGGAGCAAAAATGAGCAGAAACAAGACATTCTGTGGAGACTACAAAACGTTTTTACTATTAAAGACTATGGGATCTGTTTTCAGTCATTTTTTTCAGAGGTTTTAGAAAATTAAAAACACTGAAAACACGACTGAAAAGCTATGAGGTTTAGACATAGCCATATAGCTTCTTATCATACTGTAGGGTAAACAGTTTTGTCAGTCCCTATATTCTTACACTCTATTGCTGTTTGTGGACCATTCTGGTGTTTTAAATGCCAGATTGGGTTAAGTTTGCATATTTTTAAGTAGTAAGCCTTCCAATATTGTAAAATGATACCGTTGATCAGTTGTAAGGTGTTGTTTTGGTCTCATGATGTCAAAATATGAACAGCATGATGAGGACTGTTTAAATCCCAATTCAAACTGATCCCCTAAAACTAAGCTCCTTGTTGGAGCAAGTTGCAACTTGCCAGTTGCAAGTTGTGCAAAAAGTACTGAAACACTGAACAGTTGGACACGTGCATTCTTAGGCCTCGTTCACACGGCTTATTTTGCCGCAGATTGGCGCCGTACTGTGCGCCGGATTTGCGCTGCAGTACGGCGCCAATCCGTCGGAGTCATTACGGTAATCCACTGTTCTCATAGAGAACTATGGATTCCGTCGCTCCTCCCCGCTCGGCGAATCCGCCGCGGGGGAGAAAGTGACATGCACATTATTTACGGTGCAGACGCGCTGTAAACAATGCATTGTCTATGGGGCCGGGGAGCGGCGCCCCCGCCGCGCTCCGGCCCCGCCCCTTATTCACGCCGGATTTGTGAGCGCACAAATCCGTCGGGAATAAGCCGTGTGAACACGGCCTAAAGGTAAGAGATGGTTTCAATTACCGTATATACTCGAGTATAAGCCGAGTTTTTCAGCACAAAAAATGCGCTGAAAAATCCCCCCTCGGCTTATACTGCGATGGCCCGGGCGCCGGCAGGGACACTTCAGTTATATGCGACTCCTCAGGGAGCACATATAACTGAAGGCCAAGTACAGCCGACAGCGTCCAGGCACTGCGGTGGCCCAGGCGCTGTCGGCGATCTCTTCACTTGTATGCGAGTCCTCCGGAGCGCATGCAGGTGAAGAGATAGCACTGCGGAGCAGAGAGCGAGCGCTCCGTGCTCCGCAGTGGACTCCGGGCGGCCGCAGGCTCGCGGCTATTTGGAGTTTCCGGCACAGGCTGCGTGCGCGGCCTGATGACATCACCTGCCTGTTCCGAGAAGACCGAGGAGAGCGCACGGGAGGCGGAGCAGCGGGGAGCGAGGTAAGTGGGTGTTTTTTGTTTTAAAAAATGTGCCTATACCTGCCTATAACCTGCTTAGGGGTTATACCTGCCTACAGCCTGCCTAGGGGGACTTATACCTGCCTATAGCCTGCCTAGGGGCACCTATACCTGCCTATAACAACCTATACCTTCCTATAACCTACCTAGGGGGACTTATTCCTGCCTATAGCCTGCCTAGGGGCACCTATACCTGCCTATAACCTACCTATACCTGCCTATAACCTACCTAGGGGGACTTATACCTGCCTATAGCCTGCCTTGTGGTACCTATACCTGCCTATAATGACCTATACCTGCCTATAACCTACCTAGGGGGACTTATACCTGCCTATAGCCTGCCTAGGTGGACCTATAACTGCCTATAATGACCTATACCTGCCTAGGGGGACCTATACCTGCCTATAATCTGCCTATGGGGGCTTAAAAAAAAATTAAACCTGCCTAAAAGCCTGCCTATGGATGGACTCTATAATAGCTGCCTATACCTGCGTATAACGACCTATACATGCCTATTACCTGCCTATGGGGGACATTAAACTGCCTATACATGCCTATAACCTGCCTATGAGGGACATTAAACTGCCTATAACTGCCTATGGGGGACATTAAACAGCCTATATCTGCCTATATAATTTTATTGGTATCTATTTTTATTTTTAAAATTAACCAGTTGCCGCTGCGTTTTCCCCCCCTAGGCTTATATCAAATCAATAAGCTTTTTCCCCCTTTTGTGGCAAAAATAGGTACCTCGGCTTTTTATCGGCCCCGGGTTTTACTCAGTATATACGTTTTCTTTTAAAAAAAAAAGTAAGAAATTTAGTTCAACCGAAATTTCAACCAAAAGCCAAAAACCCTGACTTTTTTTTGGGGGTAATTATGTCCAAACTTTTAACACAATCATTTTAAGAAGGGGGACACAGAGAAGCACTTTGGCACAACGCAAAACCGTAACAGGCCCCTCCCCCCATCATGGCTGGTAAATCTATTTGCCATCCAATAGCACTGTGCCTTAACCCACTCAGGCATCAAGACCATGTGGACAATACTTCTGCCCCTCTTTGTTTCCCCGAGGGCAGCATTAGGTGGATTTTACAGTATGGCTTAGTTAACTTGAAACTTTTTAAAAATTAAGAACAAAGTCAAGCTAACAGGTAACATACTAATGTTATTTTTATAGTCTGTAAATTAACCAGGGCTGGATTTTCACCTAGGCTTTTTCAAATCAATAAGCTTGTCCGAATTTTGTGTGGAAAACTAAGGGGAAATCGTTATATAGTAAATTCTGAAGCACAGGTAAAGTGTTAGCCCAAATTCTGAATCCAAAAAGGCCTAGAGAAAATTTTAATAAGAGAAGATTCGAAAACCTCTAACATTTCCTCTGTGTCTTAATCATGTTCCTGGTTTCTAGAGAATTTTCTAAATTCAAAGTATGGCTCAAATGACAATATGGCGGCGTCCATGTTATTCAGGCAACAGGTGCACTTTAACCATAAAATACACTTTTAATCTCTCTAAATCTATGTGGAACCTTATTGTAACTCCATAAGGACCAACATAAAATCTAAGCTTTACATTATGTTCTTTCGAGGCGTCATTCTTGATTTATGGTTGTTTTTCAAAGCGCAGTCTACAGAAGGACGATGGGAAATCATGGAATTGTATTATAACAATCATATCTATTCATCACATTTATAAGCACAATACACTGCCATGTTTGTCTTTTCACATTGCTTAAATGCCAGGTGGAAGGACTATATGTCTTCAGAAAGTGAGTAGTCCATTAGTCTCAATATTGCTGAATACTCTTTGGTTTCATGTTCCATTTCTGACCTCGTCACTAGCTTCTGTTTTATTAGGGCAAAGAAGGGATTATAAAACTAGTTATGCATAGAAGTGGCCTTTAAAATAAATGAAGATCCCGTCTTAGAAAGGTAAATTAAAGATATATTAATTTATACGCTTATATTTGTATTGCTCTAAAACATCAAAAATAAAGAGATTTTGCAATTTGTCTTGATTTAAAAAGGGTGTTACTATCTCAGACATTTATGCCATATCAACAAAACATGCCACAAATATCTGACAGGTGCGATTCTATTTGGAGACCCTGAGATAGGACCCATACCTATCTCAAGAAAAGGAGTCCCCATACCCTACCATCCTTATCTACATAGAACAGAGAGGTGGCTGCTGTGGCAGAGTGACCTTAGGCAATCACGTTTCTGCTAGGTGGAATACAGCAGGTATCCTGCTGCACACATGCCATCGAGGACCTGGGCTCAGTGGGGGAAGCCAGCTATTTTGTGTCAGTAGCCATAGGTTGCTGACACGTGTACCTAGTATGTGATGTTTATGTGTGCCATGTTCTACAATGTTGTACCGGATATCTTTGTTGTGCCCCATGGAGTTTGTACACCTTTCTATCATGTAGAGGAAGAGTTGTCAAGCTGTTCTATTCAACTGTGTTACCATCTCTTGTTTCCATCAATGACACTGAAAACAAGAGTGTGACACCCAAAGTATCAGTCAGTTGGGCCATATGTGTATAAATTTTGATTTTCCCTCTTTACTCTATTAGTATTGCTATTCATCGATAGCCGCTGAACAAGACTGGACGTTCCTGTCAAGAAAATCTCACTATATATGGCCGCGAGATTAAGATCATTCGAAGTCATCTGGACAATAATACCAGCATGGATTGTAACATTGTTATATTATTTATATTTGTGCCACTGTTTACTATGTATTATCTATTGCTGCTATTTTGGAGCATTGTATATTTAAATGCTTACATTATCTTTAGTACCAACTCCAGAGTCTGGGTGATATCTCCAACACGTATTGCAGACTGCTGTAGTCTCTAGTAACTTCGCGAGATGGTGCGCAGCGCTGGGTGGGTTGAGAGTGCCCTTCCCTGCTTCGGGAGTCCTTAGGGTGCCTTGCGCATGTCCGGAAGCTTCTATCTTCCGCGCATGCGGCCTGTGCGCTGGACTGCCGGAAGTGGGGCAGGGCTCCTCGACCTCCGAACGCGGCGCATGGCCGTGATTATCTCATTAAGAGAACGCCGGACACATTTAAGTTAGACGGGCTTGTTTCCACTCTTGTACCCTTGAAAAGCGGAATACCGCGAAACGTTTACGTCGAGGTGACAAGTGTGCGCATATCGATCACCTCACGGGTAAGGTCATGGCTTGATTATGTTGGAAATTTAGATCGGGAATTATTTTACTCTATGGTATAGATCCCTGACGTATCCTTTTGGTTGACTGATATCTGTGGGCAATTGGGGAATTTAAATGGCAATACCACAGGGGTGTCTTTAAGATATTATTTACTACTGTTCTCAATATACTACATTATGATCCCACTCTGACCATTTTTCTTGTCCTTTTTTAGCGTTCTTGTTTTGTATTTCTTTGTTCTTCCTCACATCATTTTTTTCACTATCTTTGTTATTTATACCTTATTATTTTTAAAGTGTGATAATAAATTGTTATATTTTTACTGATACTCTCTATGTTTTGTTCTTTTTGGTTAAGTATACTGTGGTTTTTTTAGAGAGGGGTTCCAATATGAGAGGAGGCTTTACAATTGTTATGCCTAACCGAATGAGAGGGCGTGGACAAATATTTGCTTTTGTGACTTATTTCTGTGTTTTATTCACAGTGTCCTACTCCTGTTTGATGATGGATTTTAGATCTCGTGACTTGTCATGGACGACAAAACTAAATGAGGTGTTTCAAGATAATCCAAACTTGAACTTGGTTTTAGATGATAACACAGAGCTGAAGGACTTGAAAATTAGATGGAGGGAATTGCTCCATAAGCGATTGAGAATTTGGTGGAACAAGGCCTTCCTTGAGAAATATGTTTCTAAGGGCTTGATTCCCAGAGGCCTTCGAGTGAAAGTCCTCCCTTCCTTTTTTGTTGAGGATGAATCGTTTAAAAATAAATGGGAGGATTTGTCCAATAAATGCTCAAGCGGTTTTATGGGGTTATTAATCCAATTGAATGGTACGACATTAGAAAATATTGAAATGGAAATGTCAGAAGTTCAAGTCAAAATGAAGGATTCGATGTCTGCAGAGGCACTAGATGCATTTAATTGTGAACTGGATAAGGATTTGTCCAAATGTGAAAAAGAAATTTGTGACACCAAATCTAAAAAACTCCAAAGAGATTATAAGTGACTACAGCAGGGAAGGTTATAAAGAGGGAGAGGACAAGAAAAACTCGATCACGGTCTCGCCCAGATCAGGACTATGTCTTCCATACGTATCACAAGATAGTAATTTGTTAGCTTAGACATAATGATTATGGGCAATAAATGTCCAGGACACCCTTCAATTCGGAGAAAAAAGGTAGAAACCAACCAGCGGACGTCGTGAGTTCTCCTCTCGCGGAAGTCAATACTTCCACCAATAACAAATTGAAGGTTTTAATCTATGTCATGTGCCCTATCTAAGGAACAGGAAGAAGTTTGAGTCTTGGACTCACCTTCTCACACTAATTCTTTTCATTTTTTCACAGCTTTTGAAAGCCTTGCATCCATCTGTTTTGCAAGAAAGTGGATTTGATGAAAATTACATGCTAATAAAGGAGTAGTGACATGTTTTCTACTTGAGGAGGAGAAAAAATGCTATATCCACCTTTGGAGGATTTACTTGTTGCGAACAAATTGACCCAACACCAGGTAACTCTCCATACATCTTTCGTCCCAAGATCGTCTAGGTCCCTCCTTGTCCCTGTGTCCAACAAGTGGAAGCTTTATGAGATTGTTGTATCAGATATGAAAAAAACTATCAAAAAATTGTGGTAGACATAAATCTATCATATGCACAGAGAATGCATTGAAGGAGATTACAATCAATGATGATGTTGTCTTTAAAACCAGCGGACAAGGGAGGGAAATATAGTGAATGGCAATGAAGTTACGAAAGAGAGGCATTTCGACAACTTCGCGACAAAAATACGTATGCTAAAATTTCATACAATCCCATTCAAAAATTCTCTAAAGAACTAGCTGATTTGATTGATAGGGCCTTCGATCAAGGCATTATCAACAAGAAAATGCATGATTATCTGATGGTTAAATTTCCAAAAATACCTAAATTATAATTCTCTGCCTTAAGATCCACAAGGGATCCCGTCAGTCCGCCGGGACGCCCGATGTGTTTGCATTGGAGGTGTATCAGATCCTGCAGGTAGATTATAGAATTATTCCATTAAACCACTGGTGTAACTATTACCATCTTATGTTCGTGACACGACGGATGTCCTTCGGCGATTGATGGGTTCAATGCTGGAGCATGAATTCTCTTGTAACAGCAGATTACGTCGTTGTATACAGTATTCGTCAGCAGGATATGCGGAGCAGTAGAGGTATTTTCTTCAATCTAGTGGCCTTGACGTAGGAACTTGGCCAACTTATCTTGGACCTTTTGAAGTTTGTCCTGACAAAAAATGTTTTTGTGTTTAGGGACAATTTAGCCAGTCCCGGGAAAAACGGCGAGGAGCACTTGGCTCCGCGTTGCTAATCTGTTTTTGGGTACGGGGAACGCCAGATTTTTCTGAAACGTAACAGGCAGTCCAATGTTGGGTAAGATTATAGTTAGTGGTTTTTATGGACGGCCCCTTCTCAAAACAAAATTTATGTAAATTTTGAATGATACCCTAAATATTAAACTGACATTTAAATTGACTGAAATGTTGAATTTCTTGATGTGACTATTTGATAAAGGAAACATGATCCAAACGGTTTTTTCGAAAAACTACATCAGTTTTCATTTACATGTTTATCATTCCATCACCCGGAAACCATTAAACTACCCCCAACGGGTCAATTTTTTTTGGCATGCGGGCATTTTTTCCCCAAAGATTCCAAATTTGAATTTCGCTAAGATCTTAAAGAACGTCTTGTAAACGGGGTACGCAAAGAGAAGTATCAAAAGAGCTATTATGGGCAAAAACAAACTAAAATAAACTTTCCAACAAACAAAGAAAAAATTGATGAAAAATATTCGTTTTACAACATATAATCAACAGTGGCCCAACCTGGGGGGTTTTTACTAAACATGGGGGGTACTAAAAACTGATCCAGCCCCTGGAAAGGAGATTCAAACCCCCCGTTAAGACTAAAGGAGGTACCAAATTTAAGAGATCTTTTTTTTAAAAGTCTAATTTTGTATCAAAACCTTACCCATTCGCCCGTGGACCTAAACAAGGTTTCTTTCCGTCGGTAATTGTTTTTCAGCTGAAACTATCCCACTAATATTTTTTTAAAAAAATCAGAGGGAAACCCCGAGTTTTAAGTATTAATTAATCACATGTAAACACCAAGAATGTTATTTATTGGGCACATGCCCCTGTTAAAAAATAAAATCGGAAAAACTAGCGAGAGCTAAAAATTGGGTAGGAACACGTTCGGACTTTTAAAGGTAAACAAGTGGAAGATGTATCCAATAAAAAACCTTTGTTTTTCCTAAGTTTCCATGGTTGTGATAGTAAATTTAAAATTTCTGGGAATTATTTGGTACTTTTGGGAATAAGGGGGGTGATGTATGCAATTCTAGAAAAAAAAAGAAAGTAAATGGATTGTCCCCTTTAAAATACAATGAACTTTTTGGTTTAAAATAAAAATTAATTTTGCTCCTTTCCTTAAAAAAGTATAATTAGGTGGTTTTTTGGATTTCGATATGGATTTTTGTTTATGTCTAGTGCATGACATATAAAAGAAATAAAAAAAAATTTTCTTTCTTTTCCCTTTCTAAAAATATTTATTATTTTTTTTTGTCTTTTTTTTTTTTTATCTGCTCTGGTTATGTTTTAATATTTGGATTTTAATTTTTCTTATTTTACTTTGATTTTCCCTCTTTATTTTTATTTGTATTGCATTCATCTATTTTCCGCTGTACAAGTTGGGGTTCCTGTTAAAAAATTTCCCTAATATGGGCCGCGAGACAAAATTATTGAAGTCATTGGACCCTAATACCCCATGGATTGTAAAATGTTTACTATTTCACTTTTGCCACTGTTTTTTATAATTATTAATGCGCTATTTTTGGGCTTTAATTTAAATGCTTACATTATCTTTAGTACCAACTCCAGAGTCTGGGTGATATTTTCAACACGTATTGCAGACTGCTGTGTCTTAGTAATTTGCGAGTGGTGGCTGCGCCCGGGGGGGTTGAGGTGCCCTTCCTGCTTGGCGTCCGGTGGCCTTGGCAGTCCCCGGAAAACTTTTCTCTCCCCGTGCGCCCGGGCTGGATGCCGGAGTGGAGCACGGGCTCCTCGACCCCGAAGCGGCGCTCGCCGTGATATCCTTAAGAGACGCGGCATATTTAAATTTAGCGGGCTTGTTTTTCCCCTCCTGTACCCCTTTTAAAAAAACGGGAATATGCGAAAGTACGGGCGGGTGACAAGTGTGGACCCATCGATCACCTCAGGGGAAGGGCATGCTAACTAGTTTTGGGAAATTTGATCGGGAATACTTACTTATGGTATAATCCATGACGTATCCTATTGGTTTGATTGATATTTTGTGGGCAATTGGGGGAAATTTAAATGGGAATACCACTGGGGGGTCTTTTAAAATAATTTACTCCGTTTCCCCATACTCATTATGATCCCATGTGACCATTTTTTCTTGTCCTTTTTTGGGTTTTTGTTTGTAATTCTTGTTTTCCCCCCAACAATTTCTTTCATTTCTTTTTATTTTAAATCAATTTTTTAAGTTGATAATAAAATGTTATATTTTTTTTCCCATATCTCTATGTTTCTTTTTTTTTAAGTACATTGTGGTTAAAAGGGGGGGCTCCAATAGAGAGGAGGCTTTAGAATTATTAGGTTTTTTTTTTTTTTTTTTTTTTTTTTTTTTCCGGATGAGAAAAGGGGGACAAATATTTGTGTCGTGGTGAATATTTAAATTGTGTTTTAAGTTTACGTAATGCTGCGTAATGAACGTGCTGGTGCGCAAAAAAAAACAAAAAAAAAGTAACTTTGTTTTTATATAAAAAGGTATTTTTTGCACCCTTTTAATTCACCTGTGGTGAAAATAGAATTGCTGTTTTAAAAATTTACGTAGATGCGCGTCAATGAACAGGCTGGGTGCGCAAAAGTCAAAAACCGTAACTGTTATGTTTTGTATAATTTAAACTGTTTTTCTGCAGCTTTCAATTTTCCTGTGGTGATTATGAATTGTGTTTTAAAATTTACGTAGAAAGCGCGTAATGAACAGTTTGGGGGCCAAAAGTCAAAAAACACGAACTGTTATGTTTTTATATAAAAAAGGTATTTTTTGCACTTTCAATTCCTGTGGTGAAAATAGAATTGTGTTTAAAATTTCGTAGTGTTTCGTCAATGAACGTGTGGGTGCGCAAAAAATCAAAAAAACACGTAAATTTTTTTGATTAATAAACGGTATTTTTTGCACCTTTCAATTTTTACCCGGGTGAATTTAGAATTGTGTTTTAAATTTACGTAGATGCTGGTCAATGAACAGTCTGGGTGGCAAAAACAAAAAAACCGTAATGTTATTTTTTGATATAAAAACTATTTTTTGACCTTTCAAATTTACTGTGGTGAAAATGAATTGCTGTTTTAAGATTTGTAGTGCTGCGTCAAGAACATGTTTGGGGGCGCAAAAGTCAAAAAAAGTAACTGTGATGATTTCGTACGTACACGGTTTTTTTGGCAAAAAAAACCCGTGCTGACTAAAAGATTGCTGGTTTGTAATTTAAGTGCAAGGGGGATTACAACGTCAAAGGTGTAATGGGTAAAATTGAACCCTATCTGAAAATGTTACTGATAAAAAAGGGGTTTTTTGCAGCAAACAAAGAACCTCAGTTACTGAAATTATGTTTATCCAATATAATTTTCGGGGCCCCCAAAAAAGGGAATTTTTCAAAGCAAAATGTTAATAATAAAGTATTCCACTAAAATGTCTACACAAGTTTGGTAACTTTATCCAGTTTTTTTATAATAGAGCTTGTCTGTGTTCGCCCCGCGACCCCCCCCCCCCCCGCTCCCCCCCGCGTGAATTCTGTTTTTAAATTTCCCTTAGTAACTACATAAAATGTCAAATCTTAATTAACTATTTTGGAAGGATCACGCTAATAGTAGGGTTTTCTCGTGCGAAATAGCTAATTTCGCTGGCTGTTTGGCCCGGCAAACGCGGCCCTTCCCATATGAACCTGAGAACACTACTGAAAAGGAAACGTGTTTATGTAAAACGAGGTCAGGGTTTTTTTCCACCCAACGCAACCATAACATCCCAGTCTGACGGGGCACCCTCTCCCCCTGCTCTATTCTGAATTTCCCATTTGGGGTGCCAAAATTACAGGAAGCGCAAAAAAAGGCGCGTCAAATAGTGATCACAGATTTTAACCTTAATTATCATGACGGAAATTTCGATCCCAAAAAAACCGCCGTTTTCATTTTTGTCGAAAAAAATCGCTCAACCATTTACTAACCATGGAGCACTGCCTCCAAACTTACACCGCAATGAGTGCAGTCTCCAGACTTATACCCCATGAATCAGAGTCTCCATACTTGCACCCCCAAGGAGCGCAGTCTCCAGGCTTCCACCCTATGGAGTTCAGTGTCCAGACTTACATTATGGGAAAAGTCTCCCGAATTCTCCATGCAGACATCAATGTTTTTTACATGTGCAACCTACCATAAATATTTTCTACTTTATGTAATAACAACACCAGCATCTGAAAAAAAAGCAATACATTTTATTTAAATTACAACATCATTAAAAAGAATTACATCACAAGATGTGTGACTGAATAATCTGGAATAGGAGTTGTTATATATTGGGAAATAACATAGGAATCCAATTCTGAGGCAGAGTGACCAGACTAATGCAAAATATAAAATGAAAATAGTGTAACTTTTTGAAAAAAGTCTCAACAAAGTGTAAAGTTATCTATAAAATAATTAGGGTAAATAATTTTCAGATTTAGGATATTAAAAATAAAAACTATTGCAACCCATAGGAGGATATGGGAAATCTTCCCTGGAGAGGTTTCCAAACAAAAGGAGAAGATACACAGATCTGAAGATATCAGATAATTCTGTAGTACGTACCTCACAAAAGTGAGTAACCCCTGAATTTTTGTATTATTGTATTTTAATTTTTTTATGGGACAGGTTTTAAATATAGTGTTTTCACTCTCACATCTCTATACGATCAAAAGGGGTTAAAGGTCCCCCGGCAAAGAATTGTTAGAAGATCTGACAAAACTATTTTTTTCTGTACATAAAGATGGCCTAGGCTTTAAGAAGAATGTTAAATCCCTGAAACTGTGCTGCATTATGGTGGCCAAGGCCATACAATGGCTCAACAAGTCAGGTTCCTCTCAGAACAGGTCTCGCCATGGTCGATCGAAGAAGTTGAGTGCACGTGCTCAGTGTCATATCTAGAGATTATCCTTTCAAAATAGACGTATGAGTGCTGCCACCATTGCTGCAGAGTTTACGGGGGTGGGTGGTTTACCTGTCAGTGCTCAGACCATAAGTCACACACTGCATCAAATCGTTCTGCATTTCTGTCGTCCCAGAAGGAAGTCTTTTTTATAGATGATGCATAAGAAAGCCCCTCAAACAGTTTGCTGAAGACAAGCAGTCTAAAGACAAGGATTACTGGAACCATGTCTTGTGGTCTGGGGAGACCAAGATAAACTTATTTGGTTCAGATGGTGTCAAGCGTGTGTGGAAGCAACCTGGTGAGGAGTACAGTCAAGCATGGTGGCGGCAGTGTCATGGTTTATGGCTGCATGAGTGCTGCTGGCTCTGTGGAGCTACAGTTCATTGAGGGAACCATGAATGCCAACATGTACCGTTACAAACTGAAGCAGAGTCTGATCCCCTCCCTTATGAGTCGCAGGGCAGTATTCCAACAAGATATTGACCCCAACACGACCACTGCCTTGCCAAAAAAAGAGGATAATGGTGCTGGACTGGCCACCGCATCAAATCGGTCTGCATAGCTGTTATCCCAGAGGGAAGCCTCTTCTAAAGATGATGCACATGAAAGCCTGCAAACAGTTTGCTGAAGACCAGAAGACTAAGGACATGGATTACTGGAACCATGTCTTGTGGTCTGGGGAGACCAAGATAAACTTATTTGGTTCAGATGATGTCAAGTGTGTTCGGTGGCAACCAGGTGAGGAATATAGTCAAGCATGGTGGCAGCAGTGACATGATGTGGGGCTGGATCAGTACTGCCAGTTGTGTGGAGTTCATTGAGGGAACCATGAAGCCAACATGTACTGTTACTAACTGAAGCAGAGTACGATTCCCTCCCTTCCGAGCCTCAGGGCAGTATTCTCACATGATATTGACCCCAAATGCATCTCCAAGACGATCACTGCCTTGCTAAAAAAAAATGAGGCTGAACGTGCTGGACTGGCCAGGCATGTCTCCAGACCTAAGCCCTATTGAGCATCTGTGGGGCATCCTTAACCAGAAACTGGAGGAGCTCAAGGTCTCTAACGTCCACCAGCTCCGTGATATGGTCATGGAGGAGTGGAAGAGGATACCGGTGGCTGCAATCTGTAAAGCTCTAAGGTTAACTCCATGCACAAGAGTTAAAGGGGTTTTATCATTTCATTAAATGGTCTTCAGAATAAGGGGACAGTGAAAACAAGCAACTTTGCAATTGGATGTCATTAGCAAAGCTGTCTTGTTTTCACAGGATCCCTTATCTTCTGTTTTTGTTTACACTGATATCTAGTGCTGGTCGAATCCCTCCGGATCCCTGGTCCTTGCATTTCACTAGCTGAGAGCTCATTTACATTCTGTACTGCCCCCCCCCCCCCCCCCCCCCGGTCGATACCTGGAGCTGGGTCTGTCACTCAGAGTAAGGGATCATCACATTTTCACTTTATACAGGCAGAAGAAACAGAATTACACTGAAGGGCTTACACAATCAGGAAATAGCACAATTTGTGTCGATCCCTGCCTGACTCAGAGTTAGGGGCCGTAGCATTTTCTCTCTCCACACCCAGCAGAAACAGACTGCAACAGATTCTACAATGAGAAAACATAACAGTTTTGTCTCGGTGCCTAACTCTCCTGCATAGAAGGGTGATCTGTGCTGTTCGTAGAAAGCTGTAACACATCTCCAGCTGTGAGAGGAGAAGAGTTCAGTTGCTCAGTCTGGATTGAATGCAGACTGTTGTATGTATACAGCTCTTACAAAATAAGACTGCATAGGAGAGACACAGTGACATGTGGATTCAGGCAAAGAGGGGAGGGGGGAGAGTCTCGGGAGCCAGCATGCACAGTGAAGGGGGGATGATGTCACCCAGCTGGGAGGGGAAGAAACGCTCCTGCATCTCTAGAATTGAGAAGCTGAGAGCAGTGTGAATCAGCCGAACTAAGGAAGCGATACATCCCCTTTAAGGCAACACTTGAAAATAATGGGGGCCACAAAAAGTATTGACATTTTGGGTGCAATTTGTCCATTTTTCCATTGGGGTGTACTCACTTTTGCAGTCACTTACGAGTGTACTCACTTTTGTTGCCAGAGGTTTAGACATTGATGACTGTGTTGTGTTATTTTGAGGGCACCAAATTTATATTATTATACAAGCTGTGCACTGACTACTTCACATTGTGTCACAGTGTCATCTTCAGTGTTGTCCAATGACAAGATACTTTATAATATAATATTTACAAAAATGTGAAGAGTGTACTCAGTTTTGTAGATACAAAGTTGAAGAACGGATTTAATAGATGAAGCTGCAGTGACTGAATAGCATCTATTTGTACAGTTGTAGGATCTTCATTTATTGAGTTGACGCTCCGTCATCCTGAGCTGTGTCAATCTTCATGAATGGAAGGTTTTGCATCTTAGACTAAAGGTCATAATTTTGTTTTGTTAGTCTATGGAGAAACCTCCAATCAATGGTACAAAGAATAAATGGTAGCAAAGAATCAATAGTCTCTGGAGTCTTCCTTTTAGATTTTTCGATCATCTATATCTGAGCAGTGATGATATACAGGTAACTGATACAAAATGTATCTATGTGATATGTATAGATTAGGATATTATAAAAAATAGTGAATATTATACTTACAGTGAGGGATATCCGAGAGAAGTCTGTACACGCTGAGAACAATGCATCCAGGACTATCCAGAACCCAGTGTATATAAGGCTGCAGTGTTGGTAATTGGTGGTAACACTGCAGTCTCGGGTGCAGTTATTAACGTTTCTCTGAAGACTTTTTTCTCCCTTGATACCTATGGCCTGTACAACTTTCCAAGAAAGATAATTTACATGATAAATGTGCAGATGTGATCTTGCTTTTTAAATTATTTTATGCGTTGACAAGATTAGAGGTGTAAAATGTCAATCATATAGAGTATTGGGGTAAAACAGATTCAATTGTACATATCATTGTCTATATGTAAGACAACCATCCGAAATGCAAAAAAAGAGCAATATAAGCAAAAAATAGGTATATTGAAAATCCATGTCAGAAAAATGTACTCTAAATGGTTGGTGGTCTTCTCTTAAAGGGAGGTTTCACTGTGTATGTCAACCTCTATGAGCTGACCTACACTGCTCTTCTGAATGGTCTTCTGAGAAGGTAGTGCTTTCAAAGCAGATGGCTAGACCTGGTCTTTTTGGGAATTATGGGGCTCTCACAAATTTTGAAATAAAAAGGCTTCTATATCATAACACCCAGGGCTGGACTGGGACTAATAAGCATAAACCTATTCAAATATTGATCCTGAATACTATATATTGTCACCATACAACAAATTAAATTAATAGAGAAACTCACTCACTGCTTTTTCAAAAAACTACAGATACGACACTTTGTTCAGCTTGTATAACAGTGTAAATTTGGTGTGTCCTCAAAATAACACAACACACAGGCAACAAAGTCAAAACCGCAGGCAACAAAAGTGAGTACACCCTAAGTAAAAATGGACAAATATTGCCCCATTTGTCAATTTCCCTCGACGCTGTACATAAAGATGGCCATGGCTATAATAAGATTGTCATCAGCCTGAAATTTAGTTATATCACGGTAGCAAAGACCATACAGCAGTTTAAAAAAACAGGTTCCACTCAGTAATCGACATAGCTGACCAAAGAAGTTGAGTGCACATGCTAAGCGTCACATCCAGAGATTGTCTTTTCAATATAGGCATATGTGTGTTGTCAGCATTGCTGTAGCAGTTACAGGGTGGGGAGTCAGCCTGTCAGTGCTCAGTCCATACACTGCATCAAATTGGTCTGCATGACTGTCATCCCAGAAGGAAGCCTCTTTTAAAGATGATGCACAAGAAAGTCCACAAACAGTTCACTGAAAACAAGCAGACTAAGGACATGGATTACTGGAACCATGTCCTGTTGTCTGATAAGACCAATATAAACTTATTTGGTTCAGATGGTGTCAAGCGTGTGTGGCGGCAACCAGGTGAGAAGTACAAAGACAAGTGTGTCTGCCTATAGTCAAGCATGGTAGTGGGAGTGTCATGGTTTGGGGCTGCATGAGTGCTGCCGGCTGTGGGGAGCTACAGTTCAGTGAGGGAACCATGAACGCCAACATGTACTGTCACATACTGAAGCAGAGTATTATCCTCTTCCCTTTTGAGCTGCAGGGCAGTATCCAACATGATAATAACCCCAAAAACCTCAAAGACGACCACTGCCTCGCTAAAGAAAATGAGGGTAAAAGTGCTGGACTGGCCAAGCGTCTCCAGACCTTGGGCACAATCTGTCCATTTTCACTTAGGTGTGCACTCACTTTTGTTGCCACCAGTTTAGACATTGATGGCCGTGTTGAGTTATTTTGAGGACACACCAAACTTACACTGTGATACAGGCTGATACAATGTGAAGTAGTCAGTGTACAAAGTGTCAGATCCTCAGTGTTGTCCCATGGAAATATAGAACAAAATATTTACAAAAATGTGATGGGTGTACTGACTTTTGTGATATACTGTATAAAAATAAATATATTGCAACAAACGTAAGTAATATTAAGCAACATTAAATTTTATTTAAGTATATTGCATACTAATACCATATAATTAAAAAGGCTGGATGGCATAGTTACATCGTTACATAGTTTGTAAGGCCAAAAATGGCAGATGTCCATCCAGTTCAGTCTATTGTCCTACAGTGTTGATCCAGAGGAAGACAAAAAAAAACCTGAGGTAGAAGCCAATTGTCCTCATTTTATGGAAAACATTCCTTCCCAACTCCAATCTGGCAATCAGAATAAATCCCTGGATCACTTGATGGGTCACTATTACTAGTGGGGTACCTGGTCACAGATACTTCCGAATATCTCGCAGCAGAACAAGAAACTTGTGCCAGACTTAGAGAACGCACCTACTCATCAACAACTATTAGGAAAGCACAGAACAGAATTAGATCTAGAGATAGGAAATCCCTATTACAAGACGCCCCTAAAATATGCAGCACTAATGATTCTCTAACATTTCTCTAACCGCCTATAGTGTTCAATACAGAGATATAATTAGAATTATTAAAAATCATCTTCCTCTATTGTACACCAGTCCGGAGTTACAAAGAATTTTGCAATGTAACATACGCTATGTATCTAAAAAAGCACCCACATTAGGCTCCTTGCTGTCACCCAGTTTTTTCTTCCACTCTATTTCTCCCCAAAGCAATTGGCTTAGTGCAACAGGTTTTTATGGCTGCGGTCATACGCAGTGCACGGCCTGTAAATATGTTTCAAGGACCAAAACATTTACATCTTTTGTAACTAATAAGGTCTATAACATCAAACAATTTATTAACTGCAATAGTAAATTTGTAGTTTACCTTGTTGCCTGCAACTCTTGTAAGCTCCAATATGTGGGCTGCACCACGGGACCATTAAAAAATAAGAATTAGGAGACATTTGTCTGATTCGTTGAGACACGATCTATTTAAATGTTCAAATGTATCTAAACATTTCCAAGAAGTGCACGAGGGTGACCTGCATACATTCAGCTTTTGCGCAATAGAGAAAGTCACAAAAGCACCGAGGGGAGGGGATCTTCATCGCAAGCTTTTGGCCAGGGAATCCATGTGGATTTTCAAACTGGGTACAAGAACTCCCGCAGGTCTTAATATATTACAAGATATTTCTTACCACTATTAATCTGCCCGTAAGTCTATTATATTAATGTTAAAATGGCATTATGTTATGTTACTCTAGAGTTCAGTGTGTTTTTAAGCTATTACATTGTCTTACTATGTATGGGATCACACGTCACGAGGGGCGTTTCTTTCCTTCCCTCGGTCAGGTGACCCATTTGGATGTTACCATAAATAGCCAGCTTTCACAGCTCTAACATGTGTGACCACGATTAAGGATATATATTTCCGAAACGCGTCGGTCTTCATTGGCTAATCATGGTGCCATACAAGCGCTAAATATACTACCATCCTCCATGTCTTGCATTTTAAAGAATTGGAAATAAAGTTTGGAGTTTTTATCTCACTTTGCTCCGGGTGTCTGGATGAAGCTGGCTACTTCCACCTAATTGCAGTTATATTATTACATCTAGAAACGTATCCAGACCCTTCTACAGAATCCTGGTCACTATAACGTGTTATATTTATTACATCTAGAAATGTATCCAGACCCTTCTACAGAATCCTGGTCACTATAACGTGTTATATTATTACATCTAGAAATGTCTCCAGACCCTTCTCCAGAATCCTGGTCACTATAATTTGTTACATTATTACATCTAGAAATGTATCCAGACCCTTTTTGAACTCTGTCAATGAATTCACCATGACAAGTTCCTCTGGAAAGTTCCACAGTCTCACTGCTCTTTCATTAAAGAATCCCTTTCTATGTCTGTGTTGAAACCTTCTCTCCTCTAGACGTAGAGGATTCTCCCTTGTTCTAGATACAGTCCTGTATCTAGCCTTCCACATTAAGAGACACACCTAAACCCTATAAAAAGCACTGTATTAATTAATAAATTGGTTCCGATCTGATTGACTTGAACCCCAGTGATCGCTGTGTCATTATTCTCCATCGTGTGGCGAATGAGAGTGTGATACGAAGAGATCCGCAACATTTTAAATAGATCCTGGGAGAGATCTCTATATTGACCTTTTATGTATTTAAACATATTTATTATGTCCCTGAAGCCATCTTTTCTCTAAACTAAATAACCCTAATCTTGCTTATCTTTCTGGGTATTGCAGTCCATTCAGTCCTTTCATTATTTTTGTTGTTACCTTTGAACCTGTTCAAGCTCTACAATGTCTTTCATGTGCACTGGTGCCCAAAACTGTCCCCAATATCCCATGTGTGGTCTGACCAGTGACTTGTATAATGGGAGAATAATGTTCTTGTCACGATTTCTGGCCGCAAAGCCAGAAACGTCCTGGTACAGGAGATCCACAGGGCCCACCGTGGGCAGAGATGGTAGTACCCGCAGTGGGTAGCCGGAGTGCAGGGCTGGATAACAGGACACTGGAGGCTCATAGACGGATGCTGCAGCAGTAAACAGAAGACAGAGTCCCAGACAGGTGACAGAATATATTTAGCAGCAGGAGACAGCAGGGAGAAACTGGAGGACAACACGTGAGGACACAACAGTGAGAACAGGTGCGCTGGACAGCGCAGGGTTAAGCACACATTCAGCAGAAGCACTGGAAACCCGAGGGTTAAGCTAGCAGGAGCTTCAGCAGCAGAGGTCTAGCTCTAATGGTGAACACCAACGAACTGACACTGAGTCCAGGGAGGAAGTTCCTTATGAAGGAAAGGTTCAGAGGTCACAGGCAGGAAGCAGGAGCACTGTGAGCATAAATGTCCGCAGGCTGGCGCACGCGCGCCCTGTGGGGTGCACACACACGCTGGGGAAGCCACAGAGGACGGACACGTGTGGAAGCAGGACCAGGTGAGTAGCGCTGAGCAGCAGGAGCAGGTACAGAGCATTCAAAGACTGGCGCTGTAAGCCCCACACAGGGATCCACTGCGGATCCAGACACATGGGCACGGACACGACCTCGGTCCAAGGCACGGGCCGCGGCGCGATCCGTGACAGTTCTCATCATAGGCAGCAGCTGCCAAGGCAAATAGGATCATGGGTTGTATTAAAAGGGGCATAGATGCATGACACTGGCTGCTACAGTTAAGTTTACTGTCCACCAGGATTCCCAAGTCCTTCTCCAGTCACTTTTTTCCCAGTGTTTTTCTGTTTAACATGTAGTCACGTAATGGATTTTTCCTCCCCATGTGCAGAAACTTGCATATATCTGTGCAAATCCTCATCTGCCACTTCTCTGCCCAGGCCCCCAACTTATCCAGATCCCTTTGTAATAACACATTATCCTCTATTGTGTTGATTACTTTACAGAGCTTATTATCGTCTGCAAAGATCGATATTCATACTGTGCAATCCTTCTGTAAGGTCATTAATAAATATATTAAAGAGAATAGGGCCCAATACTGATCCAAGTGGTCCCCACTGGTAACAGTGATCCCTCGAATACTGACCCCTGTGGTCCCCACTACTGTAGTAGTGGTCTAAGTATGTACCATTAATCACCACCCTTTGCTTTTTGTCACTGAGCCAGTTGCTTACCCACTTGCAAAAATTTTCTCCCTGCCCAAGCATTCTTATTTTAATTACCAACATTTTATGTGGCACAGTATCAAATGCTTTGGAAAAATACAGATATATGACAAACAAGCCTCACCCCGATCCAGTCTGCAACTAACCTCCTCATAAAAGCTGATAAGATTAGTTTGACAGGACCGACAGGAAATGAAACATTTAAGGTGGAGTTTACCTCATCCCTCTGCTCATCAACAGGAAGGTCATTTTCCTCGGCAAATATGTTGGAGAGAAAATTGTTTAATAGATTTGTTTTCTCCTCATCGCCCTCTACAATACCTCCCTCACTACTTTTCAAAGGGCCAACATTTTCCGCTTTAATCTTTTTCCTATTTTTAGAGTTAAGAATATTTGGGGGTTAGTTTTATTCTCTTCGGCATCTGCCTATCTGTTTCCAGCTTTGCTGTCTTTATCATTTTGTTACAGATCTTATTTTTTCTGTTTTTAGTCCCTCCTCACTGCCCTCCTGTTTAACCCCTTAATGACCTAGGATGTATGCATACGTCCAGGTCGTTTGGGGGTTCACGCACCTGGACGTATGCATACGTCCTGAGGATCACGCGAACTCTAAAGCAGAGTTCGCGCGATCGGCGCAGGGTGTCAGCTGTATACTACAGCTGACATCCCGCAGCGTTGGCCCCGACCCGAAATCGCTCCGGAGGGGGGAGGGCGGTTAACCCCTTAATTATCGCGACCATCGGGTCGCAATAACTAAGGGAGACACAGGAGGAGATCGTTTCTCCTGCGTCTCTGTCGGCAACAGCAGCGCACGATCGTGCGGCTGCTGTGTGCTGACAGCACGGAAGGCATAGAATGCCTTCCGAGTTGTCTGTGACATCACGATGCCTGGCTGTGCCCTGTGGGCATGGCCCGGCATCGTGACTGACAGTTACCATAGGAACCAGTACACAGCAACAAGGTGTGTAGTGATTCCTATTGAATGAGAGATCTAAAGATCACTCATTCAAATCCCCTATGGGGAAAAGTAAAAAAAAAATGTGAAAAAGTAAAAAATGTGAAAAATAAGTAAAACACTAACACGAAAAATAAAATAAAAAACACGTACATCGCCCTTTTCCCCTTTACAAACGACAATCACCCCAAAAAAGATAAAAAATAAGTACTCATATCAAAAAGTACCCATATTTGGTATCACCACGTGCGTTACGACCTGCCCTATAAATCTGTCATGTTAATTTACCCGTACGGTGAACGCCGTAAAAAAAAAAAAAAAAAAATCACAGAATTAAGATTTTTGTTCATCCCGCAGCACATAAAATGGAATAAAAGCAATCAAAAACTTCTATAAACGCCAGCATTGTACAAATTAAAACGTCAGTTCATCCCGCCAAAAAACAAGCCTGTACACAGCTCCGTACACAGAAAAATAAAAAAGTTATGGCTCTCAGACTATGGCGATGCAAAAATGTGTTTTCCTGTTTGAATAAAAGTGTTTTTATTGTATAAAAGCAGTAAAAAATAAAAAAATATACAAATTGGGTATTGCTGTAATCATATCGACCTGCTGAGTAAAGCTAGCATGTCATATCTAATGCAGAGTGACCGCTATAAAAAATAAAAATAAAAAACACTACCAGGATTGCTGTATTTTGTTCAAAACGCCTCACAAAAACCTTAATAAAAAGTGAAAAAAGTGTTGTATGCACCCCATAATGGTACCAATAAAAGCACCAAATCACCCCGCAAAAAACAAGGCCCTACACAGCTCTGCACACAGCAAAATAAAAAAATTATGACTGTCAGAATAGGACAACATAAAAACGCAATTTTTTATAGACCTATTTCTATTGTGTAAAAGTAATAAAACATAAAAAACTATATAAAATTTATACCATTGCAATTGTACCGACCCCCATAGTAAAGTTATCACATCATTTACACTGCACGGCGAACGCTGTAAAATTGAAGCCCAAAAAACAATGGCGGAACTGCGTTTTTTCCCCCCATTTTCATGGTCCAATGCTAAAAAAAACGATGGAACACCTGTGCTTCCAAAATGCACAGTACACCCCTAGATGAGCTCCATGAGGGGTGTTGAATCTAAAATGGGGCAACTTCTGGAAGATTTCACCTGTTCTGGTTCTTTGGTGTCTTTGCAAATGCGACATGGCACCACCTGCGTTCCAAAAGCCAAATAGCGCTCCCTCCCTTGTACGCCCTGCCATTCGCCCAAACAGCAGTTTACACCCACATGTAAGGTATTGCCGAACTTGGAAGAAATTGCTTAACAAAGTTTTGGGGTTCTTTTTATGAACATTTATGAACATTTAAGAAACATTTTAAGCTAAAATTGCAGATTATTGGAAAAAATGTTTTTTTTTAATTTTCACAGCCTAATGCTAAAAAAATGTGTGAATCACCTGTGGGGTCGATATACTCACTACACACCTGTATATATACCTTAAGGGGTGTAGTTTCCAATATGGGGTCTTTTTAGGGGTGTTTATTAACTTTTAGCACCTTAGGGCGTCCTCAAACCTGAAATGGCGCCTAAATAAAATTGCATTGAAAATGAGACCCCAGAGTCCAGAAGGTGCTCCTCCTATTCTGGGGCTTATGGTTGAGCCAAATAATGCACTAGGGACACATATGGGATATCTCTAAAAACAGCAGACCTGGGGGAAATTATATTAAGTTGCATTTACCTTGTCACATTTGCCGTATTCCAGTGAATAATGGATAAATATTGAAAACCTGTAAAAATAGTGAAATGTTTAAATTTCACCTCCACTTTGCTTTCATATCTGTGAAATACCTAAAGGGTTATCAAACTTCCTAAACACTTTTGTAAATACTTTAAGGGGTCTAGTTTCTTAGAAGGCGTCATTTATGGGGGTATCTAACATACAGGCCCCTCAAAGCCATGTCAGAACTGGAGTGGTCCCTAAAAAAATGTATATTGCAAATTTTCTTGAAAATGTGAGAAATTACTACTAGGTTTCTAAGCCCTCTAATGTCATAAAAAAATGACATTTAAAAAATGATTCCAACCTATAGTGGACATATGATAGATGCTAGTTATAAACTATTTTGTGGTAAATAATTATCTGTCTTGCACGCAGAAATTAGGTACTTTCAAATTCACAAATTTTTCCAAATTTTCATGAAATTTTTATATTTTTCACAAACAAACAAGGATTGTATGTATAAAAATTTCTTACTAACTTAAAGCACAATGTGTCACGAGAAAACAATCTCTGAATTACATGGATAGGTAAAAGTATCAAAAAGTTATTCTGACATAAAGTGACAACAGGACAGATTTAAAAAATCGAGCTGTGTCAGTAATGCCAAAACTGGCTGGGTCCTTAAGGGGTTAAGTAACTGAAATACGTTCTATTTGCTATTTTATGCCTCCTTTACATCTCTGTTGATCCACACTTTTTTTTTTCTGTTTCTAATAACTTTATTTCAATAAGTTATGCCCCTTTCACAGTCATGATGGATTGTGGTCTTTTCTGTTAATCCATTCGGCATAAGTGTATGTTTTTGTTTGGCATTTCTAGATTTCGACTTGACCTTTGACCACTCTGTTGCTCATTTTTCGGACCTGACCTCGGCTATGCTTGCCACTGCTGGTTGGCTTAATTTCCATTATAAGTTTGGTTTCTCTCCGTGCCAGTGTTGTTACATTATAGACAGCCCCAACATATTTGAAGCGGTACCATAGCAGACACTAGCCTTATGCAAGTGCTTGCAGTTCAGATTCATGCATGGGGTCCACAGCAGTCTCTCCACTCAGGGGCATCTCATGCAAAACATGTAGACTAATGCAGCATGTCCCTCCTTAGTTTCTTCTGAACCCAGCATAAACTTGCCAACATGTTTTTCTGGAGATCAATCTTACTACAGCAATTTCTGTGAGAACTGTGTTTTTCTTTGAGACCCAGGTCTTCAGCATCAGAGACCCCGTGGGTGAGGGTGATCAAGCTGCTGTTGCAGGACAATCCTAAGTCCTGTGCATTCACTCTAAGGCTAGAAAACCTTGCTCTGTTTTTAAGTTTTCTTTTTTTTTTTGATGACCCAGAAGCAACCAAATCTGCAGTGGCTTCTTTGGGCCTTGAGACAGGTGCAGAGGACAGCGGAGGATAATTCTGAAGAGTTCAGATGGGCGATGACCAGTAGTGACTGGAATGACTCCGCTCTCTGCGGTCAGTATCATCTCAGGCTTTCAGAGGAAGTTAAAGTTTTGTTTTTTTTTACCATGAAGGTTCACAGAACCTGATTTTTACAGGTAGCTTCAGATTCATACCTCCTGGTAAGGCTGTGGGTAATTTTATAGCAGTGATTGACATATCAAATCTGCTATTACCGTTAGAGTGATATGAGTGCCAGAGGTTTATAGTAGTGCATGAGTCTACAGTGCGATAAGGGTTACAACTTGTCATTGAGTTAAATGGGTTTTGACACAAAGACATTTCATGTCTCTTTTGTCCTGCTTCAGCTTTCAATTTGTCAAAAATTGTGTGTGTATAATTTGTGTGAACTGCATATCATATTAACATGTCTTTCCCCACTCTGTGCTCCACTCTAGTCAAACAAAGGTCTGTGTATGTACAGAGCTGTGAGTAGCTTCAGTGTAGCTGAGTGGTTAGCAATTCAGCCTTTCAGCATTGGGATCCGTTGTTCCACTCCCTCCATGGACCAACTGTGGATTTGATGTTCTTAATGCGCACACCTGATTGAGTTTTCTTTTATCTTTTTATTTACTTGCACTGTTTGACTTATTACTAAGGAGTTCAGAGGACGGGAGAAGAATGACAGCACCTGGGGTTGAACACTCGCTCAGCAGTGAGTGTGTGTGATTACTAAGCAGAGAAGAGACTGACAGTAGTTGTCTGAAAGGATAGGTGATATCTGAGCATGTGCGGTTAAGACTGAGAAGCTCTCATCACTGGTCATATCCCCTGAAGACGAGCTGTACACTATGGATCACTAAGGGAGCAGCTAAAACAAAAATGGTGCAGAATATATAATAATGATGAAGGGTGAAAATGTTTATTATTTAATTTGCAAGTTTCCCACATCAATTTTACTTTGAATAAAAAAAGTTTCTGTGCTGGAGATAGCATTCAGCATGGGATGACTCACCATGGTTAGAGGGAAGCTGGAGCAATTAGATAAGAGAAAGAGCAGGGAAATGTGGTTGGACCTTGTGTGCACATCCGTAGATAAAATGTTGTTTATCTTTTTAACGAAGCAAAATCAAAACAGCAAAATAGTCTTAATTTACATTTCCCTACAAATTAAAAGCTAATCATTAGAGAAAAACTCTCAATCTTACAGGAATTTCTGTGAGAACGGTGTTTCTCTTTGAGACCCAGATCTGAAGAGTTTGCCCACACTCTTCAGGGGACAGACATGGCAAAAGATGGTACTGTACCAACCAATATAAGATAGCAAGCGGAGTATACTTAAAACTACTTTATTCGGAAACATATAACTAAAATATGTAACTTGTAGTGCTTAGTTTAGCTACTTGCGTTCCTTTTGAGTCCATAGACGGCAGTAGGAGAGCAGGATACAAAGTCCATGTGTAGCAATCTCCCGGCGTGTCCACATGTGCTAACGCCCATAGAGGAGAAACAGACAGGAAAAGGCTGGGAAAGCCGTGTGACGTTTCGGCGCGAGTCCTGCCCCTTCTTCTGAAGAAGGACTCGCCCCGAAACATCACATGGCTTTCCCAGCCTTTTCCTGTCTGTTTCTCCTCTATGGGCGTTAGCACATGTGGATACGCCGGGCGATTGCTACACATGGACTTTGTATCCTGCTCTCCTACTGCTGTCTATGGACTCAAAAGGAACGCAAGTAGCTAAACTAAGCACTACAAGTTACATATTTTAGTTATATGTTTCCGAATAAAGTAGTTTTAAGTATACTCCGCTTGCTATCTTATATTGGTTGGTACATGTTATGGGACTAGGGAGATCCCTTTTTGTAGCAAGCTTTTTAGCAGTGTGTGGAGAGCCAAAGTTTAATGCAATATATGCCTACACTAGAAGATATTAACAGATGGTACTGTACAAAGCAAACATTCACTACAATGGTCATACACCTTACACCATGATCAAATGAGCATCTGTGCATATAAAGTCCTGATGCATAAAAGGAAATGCATGTCACTCAGAGTCTGATAGCTCAAATATAAATTATGCCACTAACCATAAATGCAAGTATGACGACACCATTCCAGAAGGGTGGTAAGCATTGGTCTCCTACTTTGCACCTTACCTTGGGTGGGCTCCAGAGGTGTTTATTTATCTTTTAAATAGGTCCGATATACCAACAATTCACACGGATACGAATACACGGTGTTTACCTAAGTTTTGAAAGATAGTCAGTATGTCACATTACATCTTGGCATTCATGGTCTCCTCAATGAACTGTAGCTCCCCACAGCCAACAGCAGTCATGCAGCCCCAAAGCATGACACTCCCACCACCATTCTTGACTGTATACAAGTCACACTTGTCTTTGTACTGTTGCTGCCACACACGCTTGATAACATCTGAACCAAATGAGTTTATCTTGGTCTCATCAGACCACAGTACATAGTTCCAATATCCATGTCCTTAGTATACTTGTTTTCAGCAAACTGTTTGCAGGCTTTCTTCAGATTTGATGCAGTGTGAGGTGTATGGTTTGAGGACTTAAATGTTGACCCACTAACCCCTGTAATCTCTGCAGCAATGCTGGCAGAACTCATCTCTGGATATGCATGTGCACTCAACTTTGGTTGACTCTGATGAGGCCTGTTCTGAGTGGAACCTGTCTTGATAAACCGCTGTATGGTCTTGACCCCTGAACTGCAGCTCAGTTTCAGGGTGTTGGCAATCTTCTTCTTGCCTTCGACATCTTTATATAGAGCAATGTAGAGAGTTCTTTGCCATGAGGTGCCCCAGCGACCAGTATGAGAAAGTGTGATAGCAATAAATAGCTCCCCATTCACTCCTGACACCTTGTAACACTAAAGAGTTACATGACTCTATGGAGGAAAAATGGCAAATTGGGCACAGTTTTTCCATTTTCCCTTAGGGTTGTACTCACTTTTTTGCCAGCGGTTTAGACATTGATGGTTGTGTGTTGAGTTATTATAAGGCCAAATCAAATTTACACTGTTCTACAAGCTGTGCACTGACTACAAGCTGTTGTCCCAAGAAAATATGTAATACACATTTACAAAAATGAGAGGGGTGTACTCAGTTTTTTGAGATACTCTATACTCTCTAGTTCCGACTCAAAACTGAGCAGTGTCACTTTCTCAGAATAGCAATGTCACTGCCGCATGATCTGTAGATTTTAACTTGATGTAGGTCTATTGTAAAAGTTAAGTTCTAGGTCTGTCATGGCTGCTCCTGCGACTCTCATCCCGGGTCGCAGGCGCATCCGTGTCCCTCCATCGAGTGGCGGCGCTGCCCGCATGTCGGGCAGCGGGCACACTACTGACCTGAGCGCGCCTGCCGAAGCTTCTGTCTCCCAGCGCGCGCGCCCCTGCCGGCTCTGTTAAATTTAAAGGACAAGCGCAACGGTAATTGGATATTGCCGGTCGCTGCCCTTACTTAAGCCTGCCCCTTCCTGATTCACTTGCCTGATCTTTAGTGCCTTACCACCTGCTAAGAAAGCGTTCCTTGTGTCTTGTTCTGATTACCGTGTACCGTACCGTTTGCCTCCGTCCCTTGACCACGAACCATTGCCGCCTGTCCTGACCTTACTGCCTGTCCCCGACTACGTCTTAAGATTTTGTACCACGCTACACCTCGGCTGCCTCCACAAGCAAGTCACGTCAGGGGTAGCGACCTGGTAGACTCCCGCCGCAGCAAGTCCATCCCACTTTGCGGCGGGCTCTGGTGAAAACCGGGAGCTACTTAGATTCCGCTCCCTGGCGTGGCTATTGCCATTGCTTGCGGTGGTCCAGAGGATCCACTACTATTGCCCGTAACAAGGTCTTTAGTTAGAGTCTCTTTGTATTCATATTAAGAGAGTTGAGAATTTATTATTTTGTTCTCACTGGCAATTTTGACCAGGCATTGGTCTCTGTTGACTTCCTCTTCTCGGTCGTTGTGTGAACTTTTCAGCCTATCAGCAGCTTCAGAGGTCATGAGCCATTTCCTTGACATCACCAGTCATGTGCCATTTACTTCTTCAGCGGTAATGCCAAGGAAATTGATAGAAATAGTAACCATAGTTATTACTGAGGTTGTTGAATTTGTTCTTTTTTAATGCTTTTAGGGTACTGTGGAATTTAAAAAAAAAAAAAAAAATGTTTATATTGACCTCTACACTGACCTCGAATCCAGTGAAGGCTCCTGATGGCCGGTGACCACTGCAGCCGCTGATTGACTGGAGCTAAAAAAGTTATCAGGAGACAGATAAGGTGAACAAAACCTTTATTATTGTAAAAGGCCATTAGTATCCTAAAAAAATCTAATAAAACAAAGCAGACAACCCCCTAAAACCAATTTCATTGACCCCATGTGGTGCAATCTTTTTTCTGATTATTTTTTCCCTGGAGTTCATCTCAGGTCGGAATAATATGAAAAAACACTTTGGGAGAAACATACATATGACCAAAACCCAACTGGATGCTAAGATGGCAAAGATCTCCATGGCCACCATGTACTTGCCCTGGGCACTCAAGGCGGCTGGGATATACGACGTCCAGACTCTGAGGTAGGCCATCATGCCGATTGTGATGTACTGGGCTTCATTGAAGCTGTCGGGAAGTCTTCGAGCCAGGAAGGCCATAATGAAACTTATGGTGGCCAGAAGAAAGAGGTAACCCAACATGATCCAGAAGGCGATGGGTGAACCCTCATAACAATCAACAATGATGAGTTCAGGTCTAATGTTGGTGTTATATTGTGGGAATGGTGGAGCAATGGACAACCAAGTGACGCACAGAGTAACCTGTACCAGACAGCAGAGGAAAATTATCCCATAGGAGACTCTGAATGTGGTCCATTTTCTCAGACGGCTTCCTGGTCTGGTGGCCATAAAAGCAAAAACCACCATGATTGTCTTGGCCAAAATGCAAGCAACACAGAGAGTGAAGACCAGACCGAAAGCTGCCTGACGGAGTAGACATTTGTAGTGTTCTGGGTAACCAATAAACCCAAAGGAGCAGAAGAAGCAGAGACAAAGGAACATCAATAAAAGACAACATAGGGAATAATTACTGGCTTTTACAATTGGAGTCTTGCTATGTTTGACAAAAAGTCTCAAAATAAGAAGAGGAACAATGGAAGAGATCAAGGTGGATGCAGCTAGGGTAGCTCCTAACACATCTTCATAAGATAGAAACTCGGTGGGTTTTGGGACACATCGTGATTTTTCAACATTTGACCACTGGTCCCATGGACATCTGAAACAGTTAATTGAATCTGCAAAACAATGAAATAATTTCTCTACATTATTTCACTTCATTTTAGCTTTTTTCTACAATATATCATACTATGGTTTGTGATTGCCAGAAATTTTTTTTAATTTAGTTAATTATAAAAAAAATAATGATGAAATAAATAAAAATTTGTGAACATCAGCAACTTCTCAGATTCCATTACAGTAGTACTTGCCCATCTGATTGGAGATCTCTCCTTGTAGACATGGAACACATTGGAAGCAGCAGGTTGGTTGACCTTGGATGGCCGCCTTCCTAAATCCCAGATTACATCTCTCGCTACAGACAGAACGTGGGATCTGTAAATAAAAAATAACTATTAAACAAAGTAGAAAATTTTCTGCAATTTATTCCAAAAAGCAAGGTAGTAAACTAACAACCTCCAACCAGCAGGCCTCCCCAGGTACCCAGTGGAACTCTACATAAGGGTTGTAACTATCGGCATGTCCTTTGTACCCATTAACAGTTGGCAGTGGAAAACATTTAGGTGAATCTTGTAACAAGTGATGAGCAATTGTGTCAACTATCGTTATCAGATCGATAGTCGATATCGGCAATTATCATGACGGTATCCAATAGTCGATAACAGATTATCGCCGATGACCATTAAAATCTTTGGGAGAGGAACAACAGCTTCATTCTTACACCCAAACAGGGGTAGAGAAGCTGGAATTAACATCCACAACAGTCAAATGGATACGTGCTACATCTTAGGCAAGACAATTAGGCAATAAGAGTCACAGAAAAAAAGTCACAGACTATTCACTATCCCTGTCCTGTACCACAGCATGACCCTTAAACCTGCATGACCCACAAATTAAAAAGTGCCAGAAGGCAGGATTATTTGAACCATCATTTTAGTTGAACTGGACATTGACTATCCCTGTCCTGGATCACAGTATGACCCTTAAATCAGCATGACCCTCAGATTAAAAAGTGCTGGAAAAAGGAGTCTTTTAACCACCATTTTAGTTGAACTGGACATTGACTATCCCTGTCCTTGACTGCAGCATGACCCTTAAACCTGTCTGACCCACAGATTAAAAAGTGCCGGAAGAAAGTAGTCTTTGAAGCAGTGTTTTAGTGAAATGGACATTGACTATCCATATCCTGTAAAGCAGCATGACCCAAAAACCCGCACAGGTGCCCTTATGGACCATCCGCAGAAAGTTTTGCAATAAGAAATAAGCTATATTAAAAACAACTCGTTTTCCAATACTGCTGCTGCTAGAGCTACTTGCCATTCTTCTGGTGACATTGTTCCACCGTGACATTAGAATGTGAAGCAAACAAAACAGATGTCCCCAGTAGGTCAACGAGGCCTGTCTGAAAATCCTGCATTCTACTGAGTGAAATAGAAGTATTGAACAGTTATATGGATTACATAGCGGTTTTGCCACCACTGACAAGAGGCGGCAGTTACTGTGAAATAATGTGTAAAACAATTTGCGTACAAGTGCACGATTAGCGCGAAACTGAGACGCATGACCCTCAAACCTGCATGACCCACAGATTAAAAAGTGCCGGAAGAAAGTAGTCTTTGAACCACCATTTTAGTTGAACTGGACATTGACTATCCCTGTCCTGGGCCACAGCATAAGCCTTAAATCTACATGACCCACAGATTAAAAATTACCAGAAAAAGGAGTCTTTTAACCACCAATTTAGTTGAACTGGACATAGACTATCCCTGTCCTGGACTGCAGCATGACCCTTAAAACTGTCTGACCCACAGATTAAAAAGTGCCAGAAAAAGGAGTCTTTGAACCACCATTTTAGTTGAACAGGACATTGACTATACCTGTCCTGGGCCACAACATGAGCCCCAAACCTGCATGACCCCAGACTATTAAGAGTATTTAATAAGAGTATTTAAATTTTATATGGATTAATATGGCGGTCTTCTCACTACTGGCTAAAGGCGTAATTTACTATCAAATATGTATAACACAATATGCGTACAACTGAGCTCTTTGAGGCAACCAGACGCATGGACTGCAATAAGAGTATTTAAATGTTATATAGATTAATATGGCGTCCTTCGCACCACTGACTACAGGCGCAATTTACTAGGAAATATTTATAACACAATTTGCGTAAACTGAGCTATATGCACCAATCAGACACACGGACTTCAATAAAACTTTTTCAAACTCATAGGGATAAGTTATGCCGGTTTTTGGGAACACTGACACGCAGCGATTGCAATAGAACTGAAAACACAGGGACAATTTCAACTGCTAGCAGAGGTCTGCTGGCCAAAAAAGTGGTAAAAAACAATGCTTTTTCAATTCCAGCTCACAGAACACACTGAACTGCAAAATATCTTCCTTTCAAATGCCTCTCCTCCTGCCGCCCCCCTCTGCAGCCGCCCTCCCCCCCTGCAGCTGCACACACCAATAGATATCCTTAAAACTTTAACTAACTAAATAAGAAGTGAAATTCTCTAATCTAACTCTATTCTAAGCTGTAGGTGGATGGTTTCTTGTATTAGAAGAGACTATCTCTCAGAGCTGCTAGAAAAGCTATTGGTTTAAACGCAGAGAGACACGTCCTGCTGTGAAGTGTAATAGAGTATGAGCTCAAACGCGAAATGCAGTTGCATTGATAATACTAGGGCACGTGATTTTTGCAGCCAATGAGATCCATACACCGCAAAGTGGTGACGTTGTACATCCTCCTCACCCTCCTCTATCCTCGGAGCTGATTGGCTGACAGGAAACGTTGAAAATGGAGTGATAGTAATATATTAACTGTAAGATTGTCACCTAAAAAATCGCGTGATAGGAAATTTCCGATAAGCCTAAAAAAACTGCCGATTTAAACTTTTGGCGATAATATCGTTCATCCCTACTTGTAACCATTAAACTACTTTCAATGTTTAGTTTTTCTTCTTCTTGGGTGGTCAGTGGATATTTTGAGGACAAGTGATGGGATGATAAATGTTCCTTTAATGTAAATAGCAGGATTCCAGTTCTTTTTTTAACTTTTTTGTAATTAGTGTAGAATCTCACCTGTTGACCTTCAGTCGGCCAGACGATAAGACTTGAGTTAACGATCAGGGCTTTATCCAGAGGTTCTGAATTAGTAAAGGAGCCAATTGTAACTTGTTTCACGTTCCCATCTGGATTCATTTGCCAGTTCAAAATTCGATAGATAACAGTTGGGTCCCCATTCACATCAAAGTAGATTTCATTGCCAATGCTCAGAGTCATCCTGACCCTTCGTATATAATATGTGAGCTACAGTGGGAAAAGAAAGGGTTTACATTATAAGATAACATCATGGTACTATGGCCACAGAGGATCTTCACAATAAAATTGCCGGCAGTAGGTAATTCACTTAGGTAACCTACTCACTTAGGTAACCTAAGTGAGTATTGTTTAAAGTACTTACTGCAAAAAGACATCAGAGAGGACTTCGAACCAGCCCAGTTATTTTAATGTTTATAGTTCTGTTCCTTAGTCTCGATTTACCTGCCATGGTTTGAAATTCCAAATATTCGCACAGGTCCCATTAGAAAATGGTCCTTCCCCAGGCCTGCAGGTTATTAGATCATTCAAAGCTTTGGCCACAGTATATATAGAAGCATACATAAAATGTTTATATTTTAGGCTGTTGATAAAAGTAGTAGTTGCCATTATGTCATCTAGTTGTTCTATTCCGGTGCAGTTCCTCATTGGGGTCTTCCCAGAATTTACAATATTTTCGCCATATGGAAATGTGCAGACGAAAAGGTTCTCCCAATATTGTTTGACCCAGTTTGGTCCAGTAGAGGCAAGAGGACGGATATTCTTCAGGAACTGATCTAAACCTGGTATGAGATAATCATTGACAGATAAGCCAAGTGTGCCTTTTAAAACCTGAAAATTATTACTTGTTGACAAGAAAAACGACCTGGTCCAACTGTTGCCAATAAAAATTCTGCCGGTGACATTCTGCTTAATCATCTCATTCACAACAAGAATAATATCAGCTTCATAAGCAAACACAACGACAACCGTAGCTGTGGATTCTTTGATGGTCCGCACTATTCGAGGAGCATTGCGATTTGGTTGACCTTGCCGGATATATTCAGTAAAAGCCACACATGCCCCGGCCTTGACCAACGTTTCCCTAATGGGGTAAATTCCCTGAAGACCGTAGTCATTGTCACCTGCGACCAGCCCAACCCAAGTCCAGCCAAAGTTCAGGAGAAGTTGAGCCAATCCAATAGATTGGAATTTATCACTTGGCATGAGCCTGAAGAAGGATGGAAACAGTTTCCTATCACTCAGAAGAGCGACGCTTGAAAATGGACTAATCTAGAAGAAAAGAACATAGAAAATGTGAAACTTGTAAGATACTTAGACTTTTAGACTTAACCCTTTTCCTGAGTAATCCCAGATAAAAGTCTGTTATTTCTTTATAATATTTTCAAAAGTAAAACTGATTTCAATATTTTTTTAAATAGAGTTAAAAAATTATGCTTTTTAGAATTTTCACCTCGTGTGGCAGATCAGGAAAATTAGAAAGCTAGTTGTAAAAAAAAAAAAAAAAACACCTTTTCTCATTTCACATTTTTACTCAGTTTTCCAAATTTACTGTTATATTCCTTTCACTTTTCTTCCATTGATTCTTTTAATAGACACCAATTAGTAACTACCTAAGAATCCCTTCAAAAAGGTTCCTAAACTCCTGATCGAGACTAAAGGTGAAGAACTGGTGTATTCCTTAGACCATGCGCCTTAGGTTAGCCAGCACCAAACTGATTATGATTCAGATATCAAAGTGACTATCCTTCCTTCCATGACATGAAGAGTAACATGACCCTATGAGAAGATGAAAACAATGGGAAAATAGTCTGGTAAGCCAACCTTGAAATCTAATGTCTCCATTCTAAGGTCTACCAGTGGATCGGAATCTACTGTTTGGACACTATTGTTTCAAACAATTGGTGTCAGGTTTTCTCCTTCAAGTTTTCTTCTTTCTCCAGTAGAAAACAATTATCAAAAACCCCTATGTACTGTATAGCTACATTGCCCCTCACTGTTTTGCACATTTTAGTCTGGTATTTACAATTGTTTCCCTTTTATTCGTATTTGTATAAACATTTACAATAATTTGAGTTTTTCTCAACATACTATTGATTTTTTTAGTCATTTTATAATTTTGTAATTTAACATTTGTCAATTAAATCACCAATGTGTATAGACAGGTGATGTATAATATTATCATCTCTTCTTACCTGTGGATATTTGAAGGTTCCCAAAAAATGAGCCAAGATGATAGAGTTGACCGAAACTGTGGATCCAATAACAGCCGGGAAGGATGATCGAGACTGACACTGGTCGTTGGTGAAAGTTGTACTAGTGTCAGTCAGGAACTGTAAAGCTCCTTGTAATTCATAGTGAGGTATATTACAGGTGTCATACATCTGGAATCCTAATGTAACATTTGACAATATATGGGGATCTCTGTTGACCTCGTTAATGGAGAACATCAACGTCTGAAGCATCTGATACACTTCTAGATTAAACCTGTAGGATGGCAATATGTTAATTTCTGCCTATGTTTTAATTTATTTTTTAATTATTTAGTCATATTTTATACTTTAAAATCTATACAGTGCAAAATTGTATTTATTATAGTTTCTAGGGTTTTGGTGAAGATAATACTGATTCTTAATGAAGAGATCTGGTGATGTATGAAGACTCATTTTTAGGCAATACACCATAAACCATACAATCTCTTCAAAAATCACCCTCCGCTAGGGAGGAATACCTTTATGCAACTAGTACCCTGATCTGTGCTGACGAGAGGTAGTAATGCCAAAACAATAATCTACAGATTGGTTTCTTTTCTGGTTGAGGAAACTTTGGCTTGGCTAGTTTGAGCTGGTTTTCATTATTCCTTCCATAGGACAGCAAACTGGCATAGCTTTTTCCCATGGAGCATTGCCTAAAAATAAATAAATAGGTTTCTATACCCCACCCAGAATATTAAGCGAGAATCAAAACCCCCCTTTTCTCACCCAAGTTATACAAAAACTCAATGTAAGGATCGCTGAAATTACAGTACACTCAGTACATTCTTTGACGAGCCGCAGTAAAGACCATGGGTGCGAGAACATCAGAAACATCTATCCCACCATATATGGTTATTATGTTTAAATAAGGACTTTGTTGTAGAAATAGAAATTTACACACAAAAAAAATGCAAAAACAGTCCATGAAACCTACAAGCTCCAGAGGCCTTACAGACATGTGCTGAGAAGAACGCCAGAGGAACACCAGTACCAGCAACATGGTAGACACAGAACAGGAGGTAGACAAGGGTTCGGACTAGACAGGGGACACAGAATGAAGGAATACAAACTTGTACAAGGATACAGACCAGGAATACAGATGGCCAGCAACACCAAGCAAGACCCTAGCTTGTACACAGGTTACTCAAGCCCTGTCTAAAAGCAGAGGCTGGTTTTTATAGCTAGCCAGACAGGGATATGGGCATCAGCTGCTACTGCTGCAATCAGGAACTTAACTCGTGCCATGCTGTAAGGCACAGCAAATGCTTGAACAGTTACAGCATCACAGCTGCCAGGGTCAAATGGCATATTGTGGGTGCACAAGAGGCACGATGCCTGGCAGATCATGATAATGGCATTCAAAATCATTTGGTCCCCCCCCATGCTCGATGTCTCCTCCATGCTCAAAGTCAGCAAGTATGTGCCAAAAGTTTTGGAGATCAGCACTTATGCAGTATCTGCTCTTTCCCAATGTATATCTACGCATGTGCTGTTCTCCGAAGCAAATGTGTTTGCCCTCTAACATCTGATTGACTTACCATTTCAATAATAAAATATGAGATGATAAAGACCTAAAGAACAATAAACCTCAGGCAGAAGAAACATACACATACATAAAGAGCACCTATCACCACCATTTAAAAACACAAAAATGTAGTATGGAGTAGACTTTCACAAATACATATCATTAGCAAATCAAGGGCTTTCCCTCATTATTTTAGCAACAAAGGTTTTAATCTCATTTTGTCAGAGAGAGGTCACAGTCTGGTGAGATTCCTTCTCTGGGAGATACCAACTGTGAGGGGGAAGAGGGTGGAGGTGCTTCTATACCACATCTGAATACTAAATAGAGCTGTGTGCAGAATTAGTGAAACACAAATCATTCTGTTTTACGCAGTCCAGCTAAAGCAGGTGGCTACAGCTGCTTGTAAGGGGTTAACAAGGATATAGCTGGTTTGAAAGGGTTAATCTGCTATTGTCGGATATAACTGTTGGTAAAGGGTAAATTTGCTAGAGGAGGACACAGCTGCTTGTAAAGAGTTAATCTGCTACAGGAGGACATAGCTGCTTAATTATATAAGTCTCTCATTACATACAGGCAACAGTCACAGTACACTGAGGACATAAGTATGACAGGGTTACCTCTGTTGTTGCTGCTTCCAGCCTCCCCTTTTCCTCCATAACACACCAGAATCCATATTACTTTGCTCCCAGTGTAATAATGTCTAAAGAAGATAGCAGCACTGATCTCCCCAGTGTACACATGCTGCAGACTTAAAGGTTCCCCTTTCACAGTAGACTCTCCCAGCTCAGAAGCAGAAAGTCTCACAGAGCTGTAAATACAGTGACCAATTATGTTCTGTGGAGCCTGACTTTCTTAACGGGCCCTAACATTTTTTTTACTGAATTACAAGTGAAATGCTTTTATTTTACTAATAATATTTGAGAAAGATTTTAGTCTTCTGTTACCTCACAAAGTTTTCACAGAAGTGATACACCCCTTTTAAAGGGGTTTTCGCACTAAAAAGATTAGCTTTCAAAATAAAGGGACAGTGAAAAGGGAGATTTTTCTAAATACATTGGTCAATAGATGTTATTTCAGTCATGAGATAACAGGCATTTTAAAGGGGTTTTTATCACTGGGCTGTTTCACTGAGTCACAGCAGCTTTTCACTCACTCTGTGTCCCAAGGCTGTGGGTGGTTCTATAGCAGTCACTAGCATATTCTGCTTCTAAGCCTTACTCTGACAAGTAAAGGAGATTGGTATCTCTTCATAAAACACAAGGTACATATAATGTTAGGACTGAATACAATGTCTTTATCTGTAAACTGAATCTAATCATGTTAGAGATAATAAGCTTTTCTCTTAGGCCCAGTCCCTCAGCCTGTCTGCACTCTGCTCTCTCAGCTAATCGCATAACTAAGTTATGTTCTAGTATGTAGGTAACCATAAAACCTGTGTACACTCGAGCACATAAAATGCCTGTTATCTTCTGACTAAGATAAAGTCTAAAGACCAATGCATTTAGAAAAAGTCTCCATTTAACTGTCCCTTCATGTTGAAAGCTAATCTTTGTAGTGAGAAAACACCTTTAAGCTTAAACATGAAAGAAAACCTTAAGATCATTAATATTGAGCAAAGTGAAGGTAAAAATATTATCCAAAGACAAAGTAGACAAATATAAGGTAGCAAAAATTTACATATTTCAAAGAAGGGATGTTCTAAAATACATATATTAGACTATATGACACCTAAATAAGCAAGAGTTCTAAACCAGCAGCATCATCCTGGCATTGAGCTTACTTACAATTTACAGCCAGTCCTGGGTGGTTTTACATTGAAGGTCAGTGTTTGGTAGTTCTTGTCAGCGTTAATAGACAGTAGCACTCCTATCATGATATCTCCAGGTTGTCTTATCCCCTCCAGGTCTGACATCGGTGGTAATCTACAAATCTCATCCAAGGAGCTGATAACTGACATGAAACGTAACAGAAAGATCTCTATATATAAGATGTAGATATAAACCATATAGCAGTGTTTAGCCATTAGATGAGCTGAAAACATAGAAAATACACATCATTAATAATTGGAGGTGGCATCATCTTTCCCTCGCACATGCAGTATCATCTAAAGTTTGTGACACTAGATAATATTTTATATTTAGCCACTGAAGGTCCATATTCATCAAGAGACATCTGTTGAACACAGGCTCTAGATTTACACCCCATGGAGCACAGACTCCAGACTTACACCCCATGGAGCATAATATCCAGACTTACACCCCTTAGAGCACAGTCTCCAGACTTACACCCCATGGAGCACAGCCCTCAGACTTACACCCCATGGATCACAGTTTCCAGACTTACACTCCATGTAGCACAGTCTCCAGAATTACACCTCATGGGGCACAGTCACCAGACTTACACCCCATGTAGCACAGTCTCCTGACTTACACCCCATGGAGCACAGTGTCCAGACTTACACCACATGGAGAACAGTCTCCAGACTTACACCACATGGAGAACAGAGACCAGACTTACACCCCATGGAGCACAGTTTCCAGACTTACACCTCATGGAGCACAGTTTCCAAACTTACACCCCATGGAGCAAAGTCTCCAGACTTACACCTCATGGAGAACAGTTTCCAGATTTATACCCCATTGAGCTTGTTTGGGATGAACTGGATAGAATGACAAAACTAAAGCCACCTACAAGTGAAGAACATTGGTGGTAACTTTAACAACAGTGTTGGGAAACAATTTCTTAACAATACAGTATCTGAATGTTGTTAACCTTTTAATTTAGAGAGAAACAGTAACTGTAAAGAGTCAAAAATCTAGATCTAATTTGTTGATATAACGTTAACTCTTTTTTATTAATCTTACCTTATTTATTTTCTTTCATTTCATAGTACAAAGCGACATTAAAGTGTGGAAACAGCTATAAGAACTGGAAAAATATTTATAGATATGGGATAAATTGATAGATAGATATGAGATAGATAGATATGAGATAGATAGATAGATATCAGATATATAGATAGATAGGTAGATAGATAGGTAGGTAGATAGATAGATAGATAGATAGATAGATAGATAGATAGATTTGTAATGGTTAGAAATTACATAGTACGGTTGAAAAAGACCTATCTTATATCTATCTCATATCTATCTATCTACCTATCTATCTATCTATTTATCCCATATCTATAAATATTTTTCCAGCGTTGTTTTGCTGGTGTGCTGACCCCAAGAAACCGTCATGTTCAACGCCAAAATACATAAATTTTTCCTGTCGCATAATTCACAAGCGAAGGTTACTTACAATTTTATCTCTTGTTGTTTAGCATAAAAAACGCCATTGTAACACTCTACAAAGCTACTAGTTTGTGGTTACTCAATTCTTTTGCGCAATTTACATCAAGGGGTTAATTAAGCGTTGTTCTGCAGTTGTACTCAGTAAAAGAAACTTTGTTTTCACCGCCACAGAAGAAATTCTGTAGCATAATTCATATCCGAAGGTTAATTAAGCCTGTTTGTGCTTTTATATTCAGTAAAATACACAGAGTTTTTAAACGGCACATACAAGTCAATTTTTCCTGCCCATTTTTGGAGCGCAATTTATATCCAAGGGTTACCCAAGCTTGTTACTGGGTTCATTTGGAGTCAAATACAGGGTGTGTATTTATCATATACAGATATCTTCATCAAACAGTGTCTGTACATTTTAGAACAAAAAAAAAAGTCAAAACAGAGTTTTTGGAGGCTCTGCACCTCGAGGGGGCAGGGGCAAAAAACTTTTCCTTTGGACAGGTCCAGCACAGCGGGGGGGACTTCCAGCGGGGGTCACTGGGTGGGGGCCAAAACCTTGCCGGTTTTCCCATCTAGCGGCCGTATTTTGTTCAAAACCCCCTATGGGTTCTTGTTGGGTTTTGGACTAGGTCACCCCCAATTTCTTCCCAGATGACATCTGACAACCCCACCCAAGGGGGCCCCGGGGGAAACGCAGACAAAAACCCCTTAGTTGGCATGGCCCGGGAGGGGGGTCAGCAGCCCCTACCTGTCCTAAAAACCCAAACCTCTGTCCCACCCGTTCCCTCCCAGAGAAACTATGGGGTCTGGGCTCAGCGCCACTTTTAAGCGGGGGGATAAAACAATTTGAGGGGGGAAGTCAGAAACTACTTGGCAGCGAAGAAAGGGGGAAATTACCCCCTGCTTCTTGCAGTAGGGGGCAAAGTTTTGGGGGTTGGGGAGTGGCATGGGAGGTCATGTTTGTGAGGGGTCACCCTCTGCTTTTCCAAAGGGAGGTGATGAGGACGCAGTAAAGATGAAAACACAAATAAAATGTGTTGACCCCCAGGGGTTCCCCAAACCCCTGGGCCCAAAGGCACCCCAAAGGTCATTTTTTCCCCTGGTTTTCCCTTTAAAGAAATTGCACGGTGAAGTAAATTATTTGTAAAAGGGCATTCTGCACAGGTGATAAATTATTGTTCAGTGCATTCTGTGGGAACCCTAAAAAAACATAAACCTTTTTGGGGGGGGCCCTTGGGGACTGGATTTGGGGGAACACGGGATGTACCCGACCGCATTTGGGGGACCCCGGGGTGAGGCAAGGGTTTTCATCGTCAGGAGAAAGGGTGTCAGTTGCCCCCGTCAGGCCCCGGCGCGCCGGGCAATGGGTCGTGTACCCGGAGTCGCAGGATAGCAGCATGTGAGGCGGGACCCAAGCGGCCACGGGGAAAAAAAACCCGCTTCCCCGGGGGTCCAAAAAAAGGAAACCGGAACGGGGGCTAAAGCGAGGCCGGCGGGCGGCATAGTCACTCAGTGGGGGAGCTTTTAGGGGGAAAAAACCCAAAACTGGGGTTGGTGTGGCAGTTTTTTTGGGCTAAGAAAACCGGGGGGAGCCAAAATAGGGGTTATAATGTAGAATCTGTAAGCAGAAAGAAAAACCCGGGCCGGGGAAACCCAAAACGTTGGAAACCACGGCCCTCCCTTTCAACACATGCACTCACCACCCGGGGGCCCTGGGGGGAAAACGGGGCTCAGATTTTGGGGGGTCCATCCGCCCCCCAGCAGCAGCCCCCCCAGCGCAGCAGCCGCCAAATGGGAGAATGCCTTTTGCAGCCACCCAAGGCCCCAACACCTCTGCATAAGGGAGCTTTTTCTCTTTGCCCTTCATCTCCCGGTCCAGATGCTCCTGCTCCTCGCAACCCCAGGGGCCCCACCCGCGTTCAGCGGGGGATTGAAAAGGGAGAAAAACAGTATGCGTCCAACCCCCTAAGGGGCCAGCACCCTGAGTGCCCTTCCAAGTTGTTGGTACGCAGTCCCTCCTTTCCAATTTGGGTGGATTCTGCACCATTCAGAAAACAAATTTGGCTTGTGCCGACCCGAGAGGGAAGGGTTTCCAAGCCGTAATTTCCCTTTTTTAAAAAAAGGGGTACCAGAAATTCATAAATATGTGGGAACAGAAGGGGGGTCAGTCTTGAGTTAATCGGTTTTGTTCCCCAAAGGGGCACGGGAGCCCCGGACCCTCTGGAGTGTAACTACGGCAGGGGGTACATGTCCTTTTAAAGGCCCACTGGGTGAATGTGCCCCCGGCCCAGCACACCAACAAAAATTGGAAGGGAGACGCCGCTTTCCCCCCCCACCCTTGTCAAAAATGCTGCTCCTTGGGGCAAAGGGCCCCCCTCCCCCCCTCCACCACCACCAAACCCCCCATCACAACTCCACAAGTACTGCTCCATCAACCAATGGTAGGGCACAAACGGTGTCATGCCCGTTTTTACACTGGCTTGCCTCGGCGAACCAAAATCACACAGGGAGGAATGCTCCGCGCATGCAGCAAGAATCGATGTGTGGCTTTCTCAGCGCCCAAATAAATCGGAACCCTTGGGGGAAAGGGACAAAGGGAGGAAACATGGTGTCCCTCGCTGCCCGAGGAGGGATGGTTCATGGCCCCGTATGGCGCACGTGTTCGTCTGGTTGTGAAAAAAGGGTTTCCCCGAAGTTTCCACCGATCTTCAGTACATTCTGAAAAAGGAAAAGGGAAAATGTGCAAAAAAACCCTTTATTTCCCTTCGTACAAAAACCAGGAAACACCCTCCTCGGTTGCAGCACAGAATGGCCCCCCAAAACACTTGAAAATGCGATTTTCCACCCGTTGGAATTCCAGCCTCACATGTTTGGGCCGACTTATGAACAGAGAAAAGGCCAAATTAAAGAAAATTTTTTATGATCCAGGCAGGGCAGAAGTACTCCCCTTTTAACTTTGATTTTCAGCCAGTGGCACTCAGCGTGACACCTGCCCCTTTGTTGAGGCCATTCGAGGAGGCGACGTTATTTGTCAGTCGCCAGGGCTACGGGATGAATAACGTCATTCCACTGCTTCATGCCCCTGGAACAGATCCCGAAAAATCTGTCTGGGCAGGGGATGGAGACGTGGCACTACATCTCGTGGCCACATGAGTCCGTGGGGTCTGAAATGGATGAGGAGGAGGAGGAGGAACATTGACCCAGAAGCATTGTCTGGTGAAAATGAGTGGATTTTCCTACACAGGTGACAAGAGAGGAGGAGCAGGAGCACTTGAGGAGGTGATGGAGATGAGAAGACGAGGCAGATGACCCCAACACCGTGGCAGTATACAGTGGAAATGGGGGCAGGGAGCCCTCGGAGTCACTTGTGCAGATGGCCCGCAGCATGCTTTTTTGCCTGGCAAGTGACAGGGAATAGTCAGCATCCGGCAGAGGGATGACTTCTGGCTCTCCACCCTTTTGGACCCTCGCTACCGGTCCAAAATGGGACCCTTTTTTCCCCCAGCTATTGAGAGGGAGGACAAACTCTCAAACTATAGGGAAATCCTCCGTATTCAGTTGGCCGCTGCCTATGTGCGGCATCGTCCCTACTCTGACAGGTCTGCCCGGGGGGTTCCTCAGTGCTCACGTACCAAACTGCCGCGGCGCTAGGGGAAGGTGGGGGGGGTAGGAGCAGTACCACTCCATCAGCAGCAACCTAAGTCTGGAGTCACTGATGACAGCTTCCTTCACACGCCTAGTGAGAGAGGTAGTCGCCAGCAGCCCGCAGCAGCCCGGACCTGGAGCAGTCCCTGAACCAACAGGTGGTGGCCTACTTGGACAGCCTCTGCCACCCCAGTTAGAAGATCCGCTGGGCTAAATGGCAAACCAAACTGGATGTGTGGCCGCAACTTGCCGAGTTTGCAGTGGAGAAGCTGTCCTGCCCGCCATATGGTGGCATCAGAGCGGTGTTCAGTGCGGCGGGGCCATCGTTACCCAAGGAGAACCCACTTGTCCACGGGAAATGGGGGAACGACTGACCTTTGTCAAGAGAATCAGGCGTGGATCGGCCAGGATTTCCACACACCAATGCCCCTTTGGCGTCAGACTACTCAGCCATGACGCCCCCACCCAAAAGGGGAGAAAAAGAGTCGGGGGTTTAAACTACCTTTCCCCCGCCCATTCTGATGCCCCCAACCCCCCTGATGCCACACATTTTGCTTTACAGTTTCTCCATTTTGCCACCAACCTTTTTTAACCCGGGGCTGGGGATTGCCAAACCCCCCTCCCCCCCTCTGCCCTTGTGCCCTGTTGACCTCATGTGGCTCCCGTGGTGCTTTGGGGACCTTCCCCACTGTGGGCCTTGTGCCCCCTTGGGCCTTCTCCCCGTTTTTTTCCACCTCCCGAATTCTTTTGCCCCCTCTCTGACCTCATGGGTTCTGCTGTGGCTGCTGCCCCTGACCTCCCAAAACCCGTGTCATTTTCCCCACTCGGGCCTACCCTGTTTTTTCCACCTCCGAATTTTATTGTGCCATGCCTGACTTCATGTTTCTGCTGTGGCTGCTCCGTGACCTCCACACTGTGTCATTGTCCACTGTTGACCCCCTGCTGCTTTCTGTTGGGTGCTGCCGTGACCTCCACCTGTGTTTTTTGTCCCACTCTGTGGCCTATTCCCGTTTTTGCCACCTCCAGAAGTCATTGTGCCACTGCCTGGGCCTCTTTCGGGGCGTGGGTGCTTTCCGTGACCTCCACCCTGTGTCATTGTCCCCCCTGTGGGGGCCCCACTCCTTTTTTTTTTTTTTTCCACCCTCCAGAAAAGTCATTTGCCAAAATGCCTGCGTCATGCTGTGCTGTGGCCTGCCGGGGACCCCCCCACACTGTGTCATTAAAGCCACTGTCTAACTCATGCTTTCTGCTGTTGCTGCTGCCCTGACCCCCAAAACTGTGTCTTTTTCCCACTCTGTGGCCTACTCCCCGTTTTTTTCCACCCCCCAGAAAGTGATTGTTTCCATGCCTGACCTCATGCGCTGCTGTGGCTGCTGCCTTTACCCCCAAAACTGTGTCATTGGGCCCACTCCCGTGGCCTACCCCTGTTTTTTTTCCAACCCCCAAAAATGTCCCTTGTGCCACTGCCCGACCTCATGCTGTGCTGGTGGTGCTGCGTGACCCCCAAAACTGTTGGGCGTTGTTCCAAATGGGTTTACCTCATCGTGCTGGGCTGCTGCCCTGACCTCCCCAAATGTTTTATTTTTCCCCCCCTGTGGCCTAAATCCTTTTTTTTTCCACCTCCAGAAAGTCATTGTGCCACGCCTGAAACCTCATGCTGCGGGTGCCCCTGACCTCCCCACTGTGTCTTTGTGCCCCTGTCGACCTCAGCTTTTGCTTGGCCCGCTGCCGTGACCCCCCACTGTGTCCCTTGTCCCCACTCTGTGGCCTACCCCCTGTTTTTGCCACTCCTAAAAAAGTCATTGTGCCCCCTGCCTGGGGCCATGCTGCTTTCTGTGGTGCTGCCGTGACCCCCAAATGTGTCCTTTTTGCCCCCTGTTCCCGACCTCATCGTGCCTGTGGTTTCTGCCGTCAAATGTCGGACTGGGGGGGCTGGGCCCCCAGGGGGAAATTTATCTTCGGGGGCCCCCCCCCACTGTACATGAAAAAATTTCCGGCCCCTCGGACATAAATGCGCCCAAATTTTTCCCAATTTAAAACAGTGTGCAAAAAAAGAACTGTAATTTTGGGGAGTATCAAAATAAGTGAGGGAAAATATGTTAGACTGACAGCCCCTGTGCCCATGGGTTTTCTGTATCTCCCAATTAAGTAGCTCCATTTATATCCCCCCCGGGCCCCCATACCAATATTTCCCCCTCCCCCTACATTTCAATATCCCCCCCCACATTTCCCTTGGTCACGCACCTCACCACCTTCTAAAATAAAAACCCAAGAAAGTTAAAATGTAACTCCCATCACAGGGTCAGGTGTTCCCTCCTTTTTTTAATCAGGGGGCACATTTTAACTGCCACTAAACTAATGCCCAAAATAAAACCCAAAAACACCGCCATAAAAGAGGGGCCACATAGAGGTAGACACCGCTCAGGTTTAACCTTTCCCAAAACCCCATATAGAGACCAAAATAGTGGTGGGCAACCCCGCTCAGGTATAACCAAACCAAAACCCCCATATTTAAAATTTACATAGGTCCAAAAACCAGCTCAGGTATAACCTACAACACCACCTATAGAAAACCCCTAGTGGTTCCCCGACCCGCTCAAATTTTAACCCCACAACATGCCCCCCAAAAAGAGACCGATAGGGGGCCAACACCAGCTTAGGTATTTAAACCCAACACCGTCATATGGAAAACCAATTTGAGGCAGAACCCCGCTCAGGTATAACCACAACACCGGAAATAGAACCAAAATAGGATTTAGACACCAGTTCAGGTATAACCTACAAAAAAACCCCCAAAATAGAGATCCATAGAGGTTTAACACCAAAAACTCAGGGATAACCAAAAACACCCCCCAAAGGGACTACATAGAGGTTTAGACACCAACGGTCACATCACATTACAGGGAAAACGCACTTTATCCAATTTTAGAAGTAACATTTAAACCCCGAAAACAAAGGGGCTCACCGGGACGCCTAATTTTGGGGGATTTGTTCTCCTTTTTTCTTGAGTCGTTCTTTTTTCCCTTTTCCCCTGCCCTCTGTTCCACACCGCCCCTGATGAAATTGTCCCGGCCACAGCCCCATCCCTTTCCCGAAAAATTCACCCCAAATATCTTAGAACCTCAATTTTCCAGCATCTTTTTTATTTTATTCCCAAAAACTGTACCCAAAATGCCCCGGGGTTTGGGAGAGCGGGTTGGGAAGCCAAAAGCCTAGTTAAAACCTCCCAGGTTGGGGAAAAAGGGGAGAGGACTAACCCCCCGGAGTTTAATGCTACAAATATGGGCTGCTGCCCCTCTCAAATTATATTACCAGGTTTTTCAGGCCGTTAGGGGTCTCCTTTGGGTAAAAAGGGCCTTAAGGGGGGCTTTTTTTAGGTGGTATAAAAGGCAGTAAAAGGGTTTTCCTTTAGGGGGTATGCAACAGATAGGGGCCCCCTTTAGGTGGGATACAGGGAGATAGGGGGAAACCCTTTTGCTAGTGTTTCAGGGAAATCCCGGGCCCCCCCTTTATTTTTTTGGTTTGGGCAGGGGCCCCCCTTTAGCAGCCTGGGCCCCTTTCATTAGCCGGGCCCCCCCTTTTTGGTAGCCAGGGCCCCCCCTTCCCAAATAAAAGCTTTTGACACAAAAATCCCCCTTTTTTTTGTCTAAGCGTTAGTGGTTTTTTTTTGTCCCCCCCTGTCTCACAAGGGGCTTTTTAAATTTTTATGCCTTTTGGGCAAGAATAATTATGATTTTATTTTCCCTTTATTTTCCGTCTTAAGCCCCTTCTTCGCTGGTCCATTTTTTTGTTTGAAAAGTGAGCCCCCTTCCATGTAGCCAGGGGGGCCCCCCCCCATGTAGCCAGGGCCCCCCCTTTTTGGTAGCCGGGCCCCCTTCCATGAACCAGGGGCCCCCCTTCCATGTACCAGGGCCCCCCCTTTTGGTAGGGCCCGGGGCCCCCTTTCCCTTAGTCAGGGCCCCCTTTTCCCTTTTTTCAGGGGGCCCCCCTTCCATGTAGCCCAAAGGGCCCCCCCTTCCCAAAGAACCGGGCCCCCCCTTTTTGGAGCCCGGGGCCCCCTTGTATGTAGCCCGGGCCCCCCCCTTTTTGGTTTAAACAGGGCCCCCCTTCCCCTGTAAATCAGGGCCCCCCCTTTTTGGGGGAATCAGGGCCCCCTTTCCCTGTAAATTTTGGGCCCCCCTTTTGGTAATCAGGGGGCCCCCTTCCATGTTGTCAGGGCCCCCCCTTTTTGGTAATCGGGCCCCTTCCTTTTAGTTTAGGGGGCCCCCCTTTTAGGTAATCAGGGCCCCTTCCAAGTAGTCAGGGGCCCCCCCTTTTTGGTAACCTGGCCCCCTTCCCAAAAGTCAGGGGCCCCCCTTTTTGGTAGCAGGGCCCCCCCCCATGTAAACCAGGGCCCCCCCCTTTTTTTTAGCCAAGGGGCCCCCCTTTCCCTGTAGAAGGGCCCCCCTTTTAAGGGAACCCGGGCCCCCTTACATGTAGCCGGGCCCCCTTTTTTGGTAGCCAGGGCCCCCCCCCATTTTAGCCAGGCCCCCTTCCCTGTAGTCAGGGCCCCCTTTTTTGGTAGGGCCGGGCCCCTTCCATGTAACCCGGGCCCCACTTTTAGGTTCCCAGGGCCCCCTTTTCCCTGTAGTAGGGGCCCCCCCTTTTTGATTGCCAGGGCCCCCTTCCAATTTGTCACCCCCCCTTTTGGGAGCCAGGGCCCCCTTCCATGTAGGGCCCGGGGCCCCCCTTCCCTGTATTAAAGGGGCCCCCCTTTTTTTTAGCCAGGGGCCCCCCCCCTTTTAGGTAGCCAGGGCCCCCTTTTCCTTTTAAATCAGGGGCCCCCCCCTTTTGGTAAAACCCCGGGCCGCCCTTTTAGGTACCAGGGGCCCCCCTTTCCCTGTAGTCAGGGACCCCCCTTTTTGGTTGCCAGGGCCCCCTTCCAAAGTGTCAGGCCCCCCCTTTTAGGGGAAACAGGGCCCCCCTTTTAGGGGCCAGGGCCCCCTTCCAAAGTAAACCGGGCCCCAGTGGGAGGGCAGGGCCCCCCCATTTTAGGTAGTAAAAGGGCCCCCCCCCCATGTACCAGGGCCCCCTTTTGGTAGTTAAAAAAAAAAAAGGGGAAAAAAAAACAAAAAGCCCCTTAAAACCCCGCGCCCGCTCCGGGTTTCCCGGGCCCCTCAATCCCCCCCGCCGGCCCCCTGGCAAGTTCTGGCCGTCGTTTCCCCGCCCCTTCCGTACGGCGCCCTGCATAGGTTTGGGGCAGTGATGTGACGTCACCGCGCCGCCTAGTCACCCGTTTGGGGGCCCGGGGCTCCCGGCAAGGGGGGAAGGCCTAGCCTTCAGCCTGCCGGGGATCACGGAGCGCAAGCGCCCAGGGGGCGCTTTCGCTCCCGCTGGCACCGGGCCCACGCCCCCGGGGGGGGGGGGACATTAGTCCCCAACTAAGGGCCGGATCTGAGCGCTCGGGGGGCGGTGGGGGCCCGGGGGTTCAGTGGAAAAGGATGCGAGGGGCCCGGGGCCCCCGGGGAGCCCACGGGAAATGCCTCCGGGGCCCAAGGGCTCGGGGGGGGGCCCACCGGGGGGTTCCCGGCCCCAGTCCCAGCCTGGCCCCGTGACCTACACAATGTGTTTATTGTGCCCCTGTTGGGCCTCATTTCGGTGCTGGGGGCTGCTGCCGTGACCTCCCACCGTGTTTATTTTTGCCACTCTGTGGAACCCATTCCTGTTTTTAAAAACCTCCAGGGAAAGTCAAATTTTGCCACTGTCTGACCTCATGGGTGCTGTGGGGTCCGCCGTCACCTCCACACTCGCTCACTAAAGTTTTCCACCTGAGTCCTTTAGCTTTGGGTTTTTTTTCCCGCTTTCCTAACAGACTTTTTTTAGGCAACATTCCCGCTTTAGTTTTTTGGTCAGGTTTTTTCCCTCTTTGTGCCCCCGGGAATTTTTTAAAAGTGAAGCGATTCTAAGAAACGGCGGCAGTCAAATTTTCCTTTTCATAAAAAAACCAAAATTGTAAAGAAGGAAACCAAAACCAAACTCCCTCTGCATATTTAAGGGATGGCACAACGTTCTACCGCCCCTGCAGGGTCTTGCACCTGGAATAGCTTTTTTTTTTTAAAAATGATTCGTGCCGAAGTAATTTTGGAAAGAAGGGTTTTTTTTTTGCCGAGAAATTTGGCCAAGTGAACGAACAATTTCGGGAAAAATTTGCACCCTCCTAAATTTTATTAAAATTTTTTTTCATGGGGCAACAAATAAAAAATATGACACCTGACACTATGGGAAAATAGTGAGTGTACAGGGTTTTATAAAAAGTTAAACTTGGTGCCCTCAAAATAACAACACAGCCATTAATGTCTAATCTGCTGGCAAAAAAAGTGAGTAAACCTCTTAGTGAAAATGGATAAATTGTGCCTAATTTGCCCTTCTCTCTCCATGGCATCATGCGACTCCTTAGTGTTACAAGGTCTCAGTTGTGAATTGGTAGAAGAAGGATTAAATTTGGTGTTATCGTTCTCACACTCTCTTATGCTGGTCACTAGAAGTTCAACAGGGTCCCTCATGGCAAGGAAGTGTCTGAGGTTCAGAAAAAAAGAATTGTTGCTCTACAAAAATATGACCTAGGTTTATTAGAGATGCCAAGACCATGAAAACAGAGCGCAGTGCGGTGAGCAAAACAACTAGTGGTTTAACAAGACAGATTCCTTTCAAGAAAACCAAAGAAACTGGATATGATGCTGAGCAGGTGCACTCAAAGATTGTCTTTTGAAACTAGACATATAGTAGTGCTGCCAGCATTGCTGCAGAGGTCAAAGGGGTTGGAAGATCAGTGCTCAGACCATACGCTGCACACTGCATCACTTTAGTCTGCATGGCTGTAGTCCAAGAAGGAAGTCTCTTCTAAAGATGGCACACAAGAAAGCCCACAAATTGGTTGCTGAAGACTAGCATACTAAGGTTATGGATTACTGGAATCATAGTCTGTAGGTCGATAAGACCAAGATGAAACGTTATTATGGTTTCAGATGGTGTCAAGCGTGTGTGTGGTGGCAACCAGGTAAAGAGTACAAAGACAAGTATGTATGTCTTGCCTACAGTCAAGCATGGTGGTGGGAGTGTCATGGTTTTGGGCTGCATGAGTGCTTTTGGGACCTATACTGAAGCAGAGCATGATACCCTCCCTTCTGGGCAGTATTTCAACATGATACCAAACCCAAACACCTCCAAGATGACCACTGCCTTGCTAAAGAGAATGAAGGTAAAAGTGCTGAACTAGCCAAGCATGTCTCCAGACCTAAACCCTATTGAGCATCTGTGGGCAGTGTCGGACTGGGGGGTCTGGGGCCCACAGGGGAATTGATCTTGGGGGGGCCCACCCTACTGTACATGAAAATATTAACGCCTCTCGGACATAAACGCGCCAATGTTACCACATAAGACCGTGTGCAAAACAAACTATATGGAGTAGTACAATTAGCCAGAGAAATCACATATTATGTCACTGTCTAACATATCATATGACACAAGGGCTACATAGCTCCATCCATATCCCCCTCACCCACATACAATATCCCCCTCCACCCACATACAATATCCCTCCACCCACAAACAATATACCCCTCCCACTCCATACAATATCCCCCTCCACCCACATCAATATCCCCTCCACCCACATACATTACCCCCTCCACCCACATACAATATCCCCCTCCACCCACATACAATATCCCGCCTCCACCCACATACAATATCCGCCTCGACCCACATACAATATCCCCGATTCCACCCACATACACTATCCCCTCCACCCACAAACAATATCACTCACTCCACCCACGATACAAATAACCCCCTCCACCCACAAACTCGTATCCCCTCCACCTACATACAATATCCCGCGCTCGCACCTCACATACATAAATCCGCCTCCACCCACATACTATATCCCCCTCCACCCACATACAATATCCCCCTCCACCCACAATACAATATCCCCCCCTCCACCCACCAACCACTATCCCCCTCCACCCAATACAATATCCCCCACCACCCACATAACCTATCCCCCCTCCACCCACATACTACAATATCCCCCTCCACCCACATACAATATCCCCCACCACCCACATACAATATCCCCCTACCACACAACATACAAAATACCCCCCCACCCACATATACAATATCCCCCTCCACCCACATAACAATATACCCACGCTCCACCCACATACAATAGCCCCCTGCGCGCGCGCCACATACATACCCCCTCCACCCACATACAATATCTCCCTCACCACCCCATACAATAATCCCCTACACCCAAATCAAATATCCCCTCCACCCACATACAATATCCCCCTCCACCCACATACAATATCCCCCCCTCCACCCACATACAATATCACCGCCACCCACAAACAATATCCCCCTCCACCCACATACAATATCGCCCCTCCACCCACATACACAATCCCCTCCATCCCACATACAATATCTCCCTCCACCCACATACAATATTCCCCCTCCAACCCACAAACAATAATCCCATCCCCCTCCACCCACATACAATATCCCCCTCCACCCACAGACAAAATCCCCCCCCCCCACGATTTCCCTTGGTCACACACCTATCCAATATAGAGAAAGTAAAATCACCCCGTCAAATTAGGGACCCACCGAGATGTCATATCTGATGAGCTCGTTCTTTTTCCTTCCCTTACAGCATCGTTTCCACACCGCCATGAGTGACTTGTCCCGCCACAGCTCATACCCTGCAGTAATTAAAACAAAAATATCTTAGAATCCTCAATTTTCCAGCACCTCTTAACCCATTTCCCCACCTCTGTACAACTATCCCAGGGTGAGAGAGCGGGTACAAGCCAAAAATATAGAGGCCTAGTAGTCCTAAGGGGTTTGAAGGTGGGGAAAGACTAACCTCCCTGGAGAGTAATGCAACAGAACTATGGGCTGCTGCCCTCTAAATTATATTACCCGGTTAGGTAACATAGACCCTAGGTAGGTATTGAGGCAAATAGGCAAGGGCCCAATCTGAAGGTAGGTGTTTCTCCCAGTTACGGATAAGCTGTATAGGTATGTTAGGGTCCACAATATATAGCTTGCAAAGCATAGGGACACTCCCTTTAGGTGAGAGTATAACAGTAGTTTAGGGGGTCTCATTAGGTATAGTATTATCCAAGTAGGTTAGGGGTCCTCCTTTAGGTAGTTTGCAGGGCAGTTAGGGGCCTCCTTTTTATAAGTAGTATACAAGTATGTTAGGGGCCGCCTTTCGCTAGTTTGCATGACGTCAGGGCCCCCCTTGTAGCTACTGTGTAGGTAGTCCAGGGTCCCCTTTAGTATTTAGGTAGCCAGGGCCCCCCTTGTATTCAGGGCCCGCCCCTTAGGTAGTCGGGTGCCCCTATAGAATTTAGGTAGCCAGGGCCCCTTTAGGCAGCCCCCCGTGTAGGTAATCGGGGCGGTCCCTTTGTAGTCAAGGCTTCCCTTTAGGTAGCCAGGGCCCCCCTTGTAGTCAGGGCCCCCCCTTTAGGTAGTCAGGGCCCCCCTTTAGGTAGTCAGGGCCCCCCTGAAGGTAGTCAGGGTCCCCCTTAAGGTAGCCAGGGTCCCCCTTAAGGTAGCCAGGGCCCCTCTGAAGGTAGCCAGGGCCCCTCTGAACGTAGCCAGGGACCCCCTGTAGGTAGCCAGGGACGCACTTGAAGGTAGTCAGAACCCCCCTGTAGTCCAGAGCCCCCCTTGTAGCCAGACCCCCTGTAGTCAGAGCTTCCTTGTAGTCAGAGCACCCTAGTAGGCCAGGGGGCCCCCTATGTAGTCAGGCTCTCTATGTAGCGCAGGGCCCCCCTTGTAGTCAAGCTCTCCCTTTGTAGCCAGGGCGCCCCCTTGTAGTCATAGCTCCCTGTAGCCAGGGCCTCCCCATGTAGCCCAGAGCTCCCTTGTAGCAGCAGCCCCCTTGTAGTCAGAGCCCCCGCTGTAGTCAGGGCCCCCCGCTGTAGTCAGAGGCCCCCCTTGTATCCAGGACCCCCCTGATAGTCAGAGCACCCCCCCTTGTATCAGGGCCTCCCTGTAGTCAGAGGCCCCCACCCTGTATCAGAGCCCCCCCCTGTGAGACAGAGCCCCCCCCTGTAGTCAGAGCCCCCCACTGTATTCAGAGCCACCAGCCCCATTATTCAGAGCCCCCCCTTAGACAAAGCCCCCACCCTGAAGCCAGAGCCCCCCTTGTAGCCAGAAAGCCACCCCCATTTTAGCCAGGACCCCCCTAGTATGTCCAGAGCCCCCTTGTAACCGAGACCACCCCTGTATCGTGCCCCCCTTGTAGCCAGGACCAACCCTGTAGTCAGCGCGCACCATCTTGTAAGCCAGGACCAACCTGAGTAGAGCCCCCCCCTTGTGCCCAGGACCCCCTGTATCAAGCCCCCCAAGTGCCAGTACCCCCATGTAAGTCAGAAGCCCCCCCCTTGTTAGCCAGGACCCCTGTAGTCGAGCGCCCCCCTTGTAGCCATGGACCCCCATGTAGTCAGTGCCCCCCCCCCTTGGAGCCAGGGACCCCCTGTAGTACAGACCGGCCACGTGTAGCCAGGACCACCCTGTAGTCAGGAGCCCCCCTTGTAGCCAGAGCCCCCCTGTCGGCCAAGAGCCCCCCTGTAGCCAGAGCCCCCCCCAGTAGCCAGAAGCCCCCCCCTGGAGCCCAAGAGCCCGCCGCTCTGTAGTCAGAGCTCCCCAGAAGCCAGGCCCCCCTGTGTAGCCAGGGCCCCCCCCCCAGTAAGCTCAAAGCCCCCCCTGTAGTCAGAGCCCCCCCCCGGAAGTCAGAGCCCCCCCTGAATCAGAGCCCCCTGTAGCAGAGCCCCTCCTGTAGTCGAAGCCCCACTTGTAGCCGGACCACCCTGAGTCAGAGCCCCCCTTGTTAGCCAAGGGCCCCCCCTGTTAGGGTCAGAGCCCCCCCGTGGTAGCCCGGCCTCCCCTTGTAGTGCAGAGCCCCTCCCCCCCTGTAGTCAGAGCCCCCCCTGTATCAAGCGCCCCCCGTGTAGCCAGAGCCCCCTGGTAGCCAGAGCCCCCTGTAGCCCGAGCCCCCCTGTGAGCCAGAGCCCCCCTTGTAGTCAGCGCCCCCCTTGTAGTCAGCGCCCCCCCTGGTAGCCAGAGCCCCCCCTGTAGTCAGAGCCCCCCTTGTAGTCAGAGCCCCCCCTGTAGTCAGAGCCCCCCTTGTAGTCAGCGCCCCCCCTGGTAGCCAGACCCCCCCTGTAGCCCGAGCCCCCCTTGTAGTCAGAGCCCCACCCTGTAGTCAGAGCCCCACTTGTAGCCAGAGCCTCCCCTTGTAGTCAGAGCGACCCCCCCCCTGTAGCCAGAGCCCTTTTTTTATCCAGAGCCCCCTTGTAGACAGAGCCCCCCCTGTACGCCAGGGCCCCCTTGTAGCCAGGGCCCCCATTGTAGCCAGAGCCCTTTTTAGGCCAGAAGCCCCCTTGTAGCCTAGCCCTTTTTTTAGCCAAGCCCCTGTATCAGCTGCCCCCCTGTAGCCGAGACCCTTTTTTTTTAGCCAAGCCCCCCTGGAGTCAGCGCCCCCCTTGTAGGTAGGTTTTAATAAAAAAAAACAACGACAAACACTTATACCTGGCTCGGCTCCCGCCCGCATCTGCGCATGCCGCGCCTGCTTCCTTCATGCAGCACTGCATAGGGGCGCGGTGAAGTGACGTCCCGCGCGCCTACGTCACCATAGGGGCCGGCGCCCGGCAGGCTGAAAGGCCTAATGCTTCACCTGCCGGGGAGATCAGCGGAGCGCAGCGCTAGTGGCGCTGTGCTCCGCTTGACAAACCGTCGCAGCCCCGTGGAGTCGGGGACATTATCCTCAACACCCGGGCCCGTCTCTTGGGCGCTTCGGGACGCTGTCCCGGGCGCTCCAGGGACCGATGCGCGGACGTGGGCCGCCGGGGAGCTGACGCACAGCCCCACCTGCCCCCCCGCGGCTCGGGGGGGGCCCACCGGGATCCCCCGTCCCCGGCGGCCCATTCCGAGCCTGTCCTGTGGGCATCCTCAAATGGACGGTGGAGGAGCGACAAGGTCTCTACCATTCCACCACTACATGAAATCGTCATGGAGGGAGGAAAGAAGAGGAATTCCTTGGCTTGGCACCTGTGAAGCTTAGTGACCTCCATGCACAAGAGAGTTAAGGCAGCGCTGAAAACGAATGGTGGCCACAACAACATATTGACACACTGAGCACAATTTTGACCAATCTTCCACTTGGCGGTGTACCCACTGTTATGAGTTTACAAGCAGTTTAACATTGATTGATGTAGGTGCTGAGTTATTATGAGGGCACCAAATTAAACACCTGTAATACAAAGCCGGTGCAGCTGACTACATATTGACATTGTATATCAGATGACATATTTTTCACTATTGTCCCATTGTAAAAATACAAATACATTGACAATACTTAACAAAAATGTAGAGAGTGTACTGACTTTTGTAAGATAGTGCTTATGGTTAAATAATTTCTTGGGGTTTGTCTTGCTGTCCTTGGCCTCCTGCCTTTCATTTTGCATTATAGCTGATTTGATCACCTTTTTACAAATTTTATTAAGCCGACCCCCCTGTCCTTTTTTTTATTATTTAATGCCCTTTTGACATGAGGTAGAAGTCATGTTGAATTTAATTTTAATCGTCTATACTTGTTAAATATAGGAATATATTTTATCAATAATATAGAGTCCCATAGTATAATAAGATCCCGCCATCTGGCTTTATTATTTGGCAATAGCTTCCCTAGTCTTTGTCCTGTAGTGGGATTCAATTAGGAGAAATGAGCCTTTTTAAAACTAATTGTTTTTTTGACCCTCCCCAGCTCCGATCTTCATGTATTTTTCTAGTCATTAGACTAAGCATAAGTGCTATTGTGTGGTCGCTGTTACCAAGGTTTTCAAAACTTAACGCTCTCAACAAGTTCTGATTTGTTAGAAATTACCAGATGCAACAGAGCCTCACATCAAGTGGGATCCTCCACAAACTGCTCCATGAAATTATCCTGTAACAGTTTGAGGAACTTTCTCCCCTTTGCAGTTCAAGCAGAAACATGACCCCAGTAAATATCTGGGTAATTGAAGTCGCCCATTATCACCACTGTACTCTCCTGTGCTGCACGCTCCATTTGTTTCTGCGGCTGACCCTCTACCTCCTCAGTGATATTGGGGGGTCTATATATTACACCAAAAATATTTTTTCTGTGTTTACTTTCCTTATATTTCCACCCACAAAGTTTCCACTTATTCACCATCTTCACCTGTTATTGCCTCTTCCACATTTGCCTTCATATCACTTCTTACATACAGACATACTCCTACTCCCTTCCTCTTTGCTCTGTCCTTCCTAAACAGAGTAAGACCCTGAAGTCAAACAGCCAGGTCATATAAGGAGCCCAGCGATCTCTCAGCAAAACCCACCACGTTAGTCTGCTCCTCTAGAACTATCACCTCCAGCTCCCTCGTTTTGCTTGCTAGACTTCTGGCATTTGTGAACAGACACTTTAAATTCACTTCCAATTTTACACATTCAGCATTTTACCAGTTGTAGGATCTTAATTTATGGAGATGAGACTCCGTCATCCTTAACTGAGCTGAGTCAATCTTCATGGATGGGAGGTTTTGCATCTTAGGCTAAAGATCATAATTTTGAGGGACCTTCAATCAATGATATATAGCAAATAATCAATAGTCTCTGAGATCTTATCTCTGATATCCAGTATGCATGGATGAGACAACTGATACATAATGGATCAATGTGATGGTATAGGTTAGGATATTTATAGTAATCATGGACATATTATACTTACAATGAGGACATATCTGATAGCCTTCTGGAGTATATGATGGATGTCTGTGATACACAGCCTGCTGAGCCCAATGTATCCAGGACTATCCAGAACCCAGTGTATATAAGGGCACAGTATTGGTAATTGGTGGTAATACTAACTAATAACGTTTCTCTGAAGACTTTCTTTTTTCCCTTGAGATCTATGGCTGGCGCGATCTCCCAAGAAAGATAATTTATGTGATAAATGTGCAGATGTGATCTCGCTGCTTTGTATGACATATACTGCTTCTTTAACTCTTGTATACGTTGGCAAGATTAGGGATGAAAAAGTCAACCATAAAGAGCAGTGGGGTAAAATATAGACAATTTGTACAATGGAATGTACAATATCTCGCAAAAGTGAGTACACCCCTCACATTTTTGTAAATATTGTTTGATATCTTTTCATAGGACTACACTGAAGATCTGACACTGTGACACAATGTGAAGTAGTCGGTGTACAGCTTGTATAACATTGTAAATTTAGTGTGCCCTCAAAATAACTCAACACAGCCATCAATGTCTAAATCGCTGGCAACAAAAGTGAGTACAACTCTAAGTGAAAATGGAAAAATTTTGCCCAATCTTCATTTTTCTCCACGGTGTCATGTGACTTGTTAGTGTTGCATAGTCTGAGGTGTGAATGGGGAGCAGATGTGTTAAGTGGTCACTGGAAGTTCAACATGGCTCCTCATGGCAAAGAACTGTCTGAGGATTTGAAAAAAAGAACTGTTGCTGTACGTATGGATAATCTAGGCTATAAGAAGACTGCCAACATCCTGAAACTGAGCTGCAGCACGGTGGCCAAGACAATACAGGCCAAGACAGGTTTCACTCAGAACAGGACTCAACATAGTCGACCAAAGAAGTTGAGTGCATTTGATCAGCATCATATCCAGAGATTGTCTTCTCAAAATAGAAGTATGAGTGCTGCCAGCATTACTACAGAGGTTACAGGGCGGTCAGCTTGTCAATGCTCAGACCATACGCCACTCACTGCATCAAATCGGTCTGCATGGTTGTTGCCCAGAAATAAGCCTCTTCTAAAGATGATGCACAAGAAAACCCAGAAAACAGTTTTCTGAAGGCAAGTAGACTAAGCACATGGTGTTACAATCGTGCCTGTTCAGCCCCACAGGGCAGTCCTCTGTCTGCAAGGTATGGCAGAGACTGCGGCCTTGGCCATGAATTTTACCTTTATTGCAGAGTCTTTAAACTGTCTGAACATGGTCTGATTCTGTATGTCTGGGCTGTGATTGACAGCTCTGCCACTCCCATCTGGGCAGGGCAGGGCTGCAGATCATTCTGCTTTAGTGGTGAGTGACAGCTGCCTGCACCACTCAACCTTCTTGCCTTTTTGGCTGTGTTCTGTGTGGTCTGGGTGTCACAGGGTCAGTCCATTCACGGCCTGGACCAGAACTCTGACATCCCATAAGCAGATCACTTCTGCTCAGCAGAATTGCTGGCTATAGTCTTTGGCTTGAGCTGGTGTGCTGTGTATTCTATTTTGTATTACCTAATTTCTGACCTTTTGCCCGTCTTTTGACCTCTGTATCTGTCTCTCATTCCTGGTTTTGACCCTTTTCTCCCTGACTATTCTGCTGTTGTGTTTTGTCTGTCTTGTCTACTCTACTCTGTGTTTGCACATCCTAGGGTAGGGAACGCTGACTAGTTGTCGCCAACCATTTAGGGTCGGGAGGGCAAGTGGGCAGGGACATATTTGGGGGGCCTAGCGTTAGTGCTCACAGTCTCTTCGGCCCTATCCTCTCATCCGCTCAGGTCCCTTACATTTTAACCAGCCCTTAAAAATGTTTCATAAGCATGAATGTTATTCAGGAGTTTGTTAGTCGCATAAAGGGCCTGGCTAACCTGGTATTCAACCTGGTGAACCAAATACAAAACCTTGCCCAACAAAAACCTGATGATGCCACACCCCCTGCGGTAGCCTCTGTTCTTCCAACAGCTGTTGTCAGGGAGCCTCAAATGCTTCTCCCAGACCATTTTTCAGGGGGCCAAAAAAAGTCTGTCACATTTCAAGAGTCATGTCAGCTATATTTTAGAGTCCAGCCCAAATAGTTGATGTAGTGATCTCCCCTTTTCGAGGTGACTCTCAGGAATGGCCTGTTAAACTTCCCCCCACTGTTCCAAAGTGGATTCTTTGAACTTGTTTTTTCAGTCCCTAGGAATCATTTATTATGAGCCTGACCACGCATCACTTGTGGAAATTATGCTCCAGTATTTATGCCAAGGTAAAAGATCAGCTGAGGAGTAATGCACCAAGTTCTGCAATTAGTGCATAACTGCCGGATGGTGTGACCCAGCAACAAAGGCCCTGTTCAGACAGGGCAAATCTGACATCAAAGAAAGTCCACCCCAACCCCAGTACTTTAGAGCAAGCCAGGGTTCTTGTAGTCTGCATCGACCATAGGCCCTGGGAGAGAGGAAAGGAAAAGCTAGGACCTGACCACCCTCCCAAGTGTTGCAAGGTCGGGAGCCAAACGGACACATGGTAGACCATCCGCTTCGCAGTTCCCTTCTGGCCCAGAAAGTAGCGGCACTGAGGCTTAAAGAGGCAGCTGCAGTAGCAGTCAGTCAGTGCAGAACATTGGTGGTAAAAACACCTACTCGGCGGTGTGGCAGTTTTTTGTCAAGACATCGGAGGAGGTGAACATGGCTATATGTAGGATCTGTGGGCAGAAAGGGAAGCGTGGCCAGCTAATGTTGGCACTACGGCCCTGCGTCAACATATGCAGCATCACCATCCAGTGCCCTGGCCTGGGAGAAATGTGTATCAGATGTGGTGGTCCATCCTGCCACAGCAGCAGCACCCAGTGGCACGCATTCCATTTCAGGCAGTTAAGGCTCCACCATCTCTGCTGAAGGGAGCGGTCTGTCTTTCCTATTATCTACTGGTCCAAATGAAGAGAAAGTGGGCTAGTCCTTGAGCCTGTCGGTGTCTTCCAAAGTGCACGGTAGCACGGACATGTAGCTACGGTCAGGGACAGTACATGTCCTTTATGGTCCACTGGGTGAATGTGCTTCCTGCCCAGCCATATCAGCAATTTGGACAGGAGACGCCGCTTTCTCCTCCACGTTGTCAAACTGCTGATCCTGTGCCAATGTCGCCTCCTCCTCCTCCACCACTTCAACCTACACTGCAGCGACAAGTCTTAGTGCTCCTATAGCATACCACATGTGCAGGGCACAGCGATGTCACGCAGTTCTACACCTGGTTTGCTTGGGTGAACAAAGTCACACAGGGGAGGAACTGCTCTGCATCATGAAAGACGAAATTCCTGACGATTCCTGGCTTTCTCCGCAACAACTGAAAATTGGAACCATGGTGACAGCATGGGCACCATTTTCTTTCCATTGTCTGTGTCGAGGAGGGCTCGGTCTTGCACCCTGCATGGTGCAGGTGTTTAATCTGGCTGTCAAACGGTTCCCCTAGTCTTCCACCCATCTGCAAGACATTCTAAAAATGGCCAGGAAACTTTGCATGCACTTCAGCCATTCCTACAACGCAAAGCACACCTTCCTTGAGCTTCAGCGGTAGAATGGCCTCCCCCAACATAGGCTGATATAATAATAATAATAATAATAATAATAATAATAATAATAATCTTTATTTGTATAGCGCCAACATATTCCACAGCACTTTACAATATAGAGGGAATAAGCATAGACAAACCAGACATTACATTATAAAAAAGCTACTGACAAATGAGACACAAGGTGTGAGGGCCCTGCTCGCAAGAGCTTACAATCTATTAGGGAGCTTACAATCTATTAGGGTATGCGACATTTCCACCCGTTGGAATTCCAGCCTCCATATGTTGGACCAACTCTATGAACAGATAAAGGCCATTAATGATTTCTTGATGATCCAAGCAGACACGAGTACTCCCTTGTAGGGATGAGCGATTATAATCGACAAAGTTGAAATCGGCACGATTTTTAGGTTGATCGGAAATTTCCGATCACGCGATATTTTAGGTGAGAATCTGCACATACTCTGTTACTATTGCGCCATTTTCGGAGCTTCCTGTCATTTTGGCAGCCAGCAAATCAGCTTAGAGCATAGAGCAGGGTGAGCTGGGTGTGCGACGTCATGACTATGATGTGTATGGTTGTCATTGGCTGGAAAGATCACATGACCTCGTTTTGCATAGAACAGCGTTTCCTGTTCATCATCAGTGTTTCAGTGTCTCTCACTAGAGCAGGACGTGTGCCAGGTCTCTCTCAATACAGCTCAGCTCAGAGACACAGTTCTCTTTATTCATACAGATAACTATGCTTTTAGCTGTGAACATTAGAATATAGGTAGATTAGAGAATTTCAGCTCTTAGTTAGTTAGACAGAGACTTTTAAAGAAGTATCTAGCGTGGGGGGGAGGGGGTTGCGAAAAAGAAAATAGACGGCAGGGAGGCTTTGAAAGAATTGTATTTGGCAGCCCAACTCTGCTTTGAACCTCATTTAAATGCCTTTTTTTTACCAGTTTTTGGCCATCACCCCTCGTACCGAGTGAAATTTTTTCCTTTTATTTTATGCAGCCCAGGTTTGGATTCAGAAGAGCCACTTGTACTTATATTAGGATTTACATACATTTTCTAGTAACTGCAGTTGTATATCATTGGTGAAAACCCACCTTTTATTTATCCGTATAACATTAAATAGCTGTTTTTCACTTTGCCGCAGCCCAGTTTTGTTCAGAGCCACCTTGTACTTATATTAGGATACAGAAATTTTCTAGTAACTGCAAGTGCATTTCATTGGTGCAAAACCCACCTTTTCTTATCCGTATAACTTTTAAATAGCTGTATTTCACTTTAGTGCGGCCCAGTTTTGTTCAAAGAGCCACCTAGTACTTAAATTTTAATAAAGAAATTTTGTAGTAACTGCTGTTGTATTTTATTGGTGCAAAACCCACCTTTTATTACCCATATAACTTTTAAATAGCTGTATTTCACTTTGGTGCGGCCCGGTTTTGTTCAAAGAGCCACCTTGTACTTAAATTTGAATACAGAAATTTTGTAGTAACTGCTGTTGTATGTTATTGGTGCAAAACCCACCTTTTATTATCCATATAACTTTGAACAAAACCGGGCCACACCAAAGTGAAATACAGCTATTTAAAAGAGCCACCTTGTACTTAAATTTGAAAACAGAAATTTTGTAGTAACTGCTGTTGTATTTCATTGGTGCAAAACCCACCTTTTATTATCCGTATAACTTTTAAATAGCTGTATTGCACTTTGGTTCGCCCCAGTTTTTTTTCAAATAGCCACCTTGTACTTAAATTTGGATACAGAAATTTTGTAGTTACTGTTGGTGTATTTCATTGGTGCAAAAACCACTGTTTGTTATCCGTATAACTTTTAAATAGCTGTATTGCACGTGGTGCGGCCCCAGTTTTTTTCAAATAGCTATGTTGTACGACAATTTTGATAGAAAAATTTTCTAGTAACTGTTCTCGTTTGTCATTGCAGCAAAAAACGCAATTTCCCATCCGTGTAACTTTTGAATAGTTTTATTGCGCTCAGTGAATCTCAGTTTGGCGCAGATAGAGCACTTGTATGATAGTTTGTTGAAAACTATTAATTCCTAGTCCTACTGGGCAGTTGTAAATCCCTGGGACTGAAGGAAGAACACTGTTGATTTTGTCTTACGGTTCTTCCACCAGACTGCATTTCACAGGTATTCGCTATAAACATTTCAGTTTCTAATCCTAGTTGGCTGTAGGAAATTAGAGGGATTTAAGAATAGCTGTGATTTGCCGTCTTTCAATAAGAGACTGTCAAAAACTCTTCCATACCTTCTTAAATTTTTATCTTTCTGAACATGGAGCGAAATGCAGGTGGTAAGCGAGCAAAGAGGGGTGTAGGACATGGAGGTAGAGGTACGAGAGAAGGTGCTCCTTCCAGTGCTGGCGACAACACGCAAGCCAGCGGATCGTCGGTTGCAGGACCGTCAGGCCTGTCATCGCTGGGTCAGGGCCCTGTGAATCTCAGTAACGAACAGCGTTGCCAATCTGTTCTTCAGTGGTTAATGCAACCTGCATCCAGCAGTCTTACCTCCTCGTCCTCCCAGTCACGGCCACAAATGTCGTCATCAGCATCGTCAGCATCCGTCCAACATGAAGCGAAGGCAGCCCAAATGTCAACTCGTGTACCCACCACTGTGGATAATCCATTTTCTGAAGACCTCTTTGATGACAAAATGCGGTTGGAGTCAGAAGGCATTTCAAAAGATCAAGAGGCCAAAGAGGATGATTTTGTCTGCTTTGACGCCCAATCGCTGATGCCATCAGAGGAGGAGATGGAAGCCGGTCAATCGGCAAAAATCACGGGCGGTCGGCAACGCCTTGCAGTGCCCCTTGCTTGTAGCCCGCAGCTTCTGGATGCAGAATGTCAGGACGAGGAACTCACCTGTGTTGATGATGATGATGACGACATTGCGGATCCAACGTGGTCTTTTCAGCAGAATTTGCTTGCGAGCGCTTCATCACTGGACGAGGAGGAAGACGATGGGGTAGTGTCAGTACGGGTCCCGCCTCAAAAAGGAGAGGGAGGTCGCACAAGTCCGCTGAGATTATTCCGCCAGCCATGATCAGTGGAAACACCGCTCCTTGCTTATCACCGTCGAAAAGGTCCAGGACCTTTCGAGCAAGCCTCTGATTCACCCAGCGATGTCATATGCCGCCTTTGCCGTAAATGCATCAGTAGAGGGAAGAATCTTAGGTGTTTAACCACCACCAACATGTCTAGTCACATGCAGCGAATGCATGAGTTGAAATGGAGGGAACACTTGGCCAAAAAAGGCCACACAGATACCGGGCTTCCAACCACTGTCACACAGTCTGTCTCCGCCTCCTCCTCCTCCGTCACCAAAAGGCGTTCCTCAGCAGCCCATGTTCTCAGAGTCATGATCAAGGATCAGCCTCCGCTTCAGACTCCACTGTCGCCCGAGTACCACCAGCACCACCAGAGACCCATCCTACCCCTTCTCCTTCCACCAGTTTGACCTGCACGCCGTACGGCGGCCAGTCTAGCAGCCAGCCTTCTGTCTACCAGGTTTGGAAGCAGAAGAAACACTTTAACCCAAACCATCCCAAAGCCAAAAGCCTGAATGTAGGCATTGCCAGGCTTTTGGCCTTGGAAATGTTGCCTTTCCGTCTGGTGGACACAGATGGGTTCCGCCACATCATGGCCCTTGCCTGCCCCCAATACCAGATGCCGAGCAGGCATTTTTTTTCCAGAAAAGCCGTTCCTGCTCTGGCCAGCCACGTGTCATCTAAAATTTCAAGCGCGTTGTCTGCATCTGTGTCCGGCAAAGTCCATCTGACCACCGATACATGGACTAGTAAGCACGGCCAAGACCGCTATATCTCTGTGACAGCTCACTGGGTGAGCTGGGTGGATGTCTCTGGTGGTAACGGTGGCTCTCAGGCTCAGCGCATGCTCTTCAAAACCGCAGGGATGGTGCAGGGTTCTTTCCCCCAAGGTCCTTTGGTGGCATCATGTGCCCATAGAAACCATAGCTTCTCTTCAGGTGTTTTGGTGTCAGTGGAAGGAGGCCAGCCATCCTGATTTAATTTCTGACTTTGTTGATTTTTCTATAAAAAAATTGGCTAATTGTTTGCCACCTCAAGGGTCCTGTGATGGTGGTGTTGAGTTCTTTCCCGGGTCTGGATACCCTGAGGAAAGGACCTTTGGTTTGTTAGTTCCCAAGTGTGAGGCTATTCTTGAGAGAAGTTCACCTTCGGGGGTTGTGGCCACGACCATTGTTCATGATCTTGCTGCCTCGGTTGCCGATTCTCAGGATCGGGCCCCTAGTAACTATCTTGCAGTGACTGGCATGTCTGACCCTTCTTCACCTGTTCCACAGCAGGAGACTGAAGGCAGAACTATGACACCTGCTTAGTCTCCCATGTGGGACTCCGAAGTAGAGGACAAATTATTATGCTCAGTCTGAGCCCAGGCTCCTCTGACCGGTCACAACCTGACAACCATAGGTGTTTCCCCACCAAAAATGTTATGTAGATCCTGGTGATGCTCTGAGTAATAAAACCTGGTAATCTACTAAGAACCTGCACCTTAAGGTTCCTACTCGGAAATTTGCCCCAGGACTTGTCAAGCACTGCCATCGCCTGAGCCCTTCCAGGCCTGGTGGATTTATTGAGGGTCCAGAGGCCCCTTATAAAAGGAGTGTACTTTATGACCATGCAGTCCTCTGTCCGCAAGGTATGGCAGAGACTGTACTTTTGGATATGAATTTTATCTGTATTGCAGGGCCTTTACACTGTCTGAACATGGTCTGATTCTGTGCTGACTGGGTGGGATTGACAGCTCTGTCACACCCGTCTGGTTCGCTGCTATCCCTAGGGCAGGGCTGCAGATTGTTCTGCTTCAGTGGCGAGTGATGGCTGCCTGCACCACTCAACTTTCTTGTCTGTTTGTCTGTGTTCTGTGTGGTCTGGGTCAGATGGCCAGTCCAATCACGTCCTGGACCAGGACTCTGACATCCCTTTTTTAGATCACTTCTACTCAGCAGCATTGCAGGTTTTAGTCTTTGGCTTGAGCTGGTTTGCTGTGTATTCTATTTTGTATAACTTTGATTTCTGACCTTTTGGCTGCCTATTGACCTCCATTTCTGCCTGTTGGTACTGTTTTGCTCTTAATGGTTTTGTCCCTTTTCTGCCCAATCCTCCTGCTATTGTGTATTGCTATTGTGAGACAATTTCTTTCTCATCTAGTTACCTAGTTACCAGGTATCCCTGGTTGAACCTTTACAATACAATTTTTGATTTGGGTACAAGGTACAAGGGAGTTAGTCTAGAATTCCCTTTGTACAGCACTATGCTCATGTTAGAGAGGTGCTGCTTAGATTGTGAGAAAATCAGGAAAAAATGTGAATTTGAGGTGGAGATTGTCTCTTTCTTGAGCTATATTCCTCTTTCGAGGAATTTTTCTATGGATCCTGCTAAGTTGCAGCCCATTCAGGATTGGACATGATCTCAAGGCTGCACAGTGGGTTTGGGGGTGTGCACATTAGGATAAGAGGTTTACTAGATCTTGTTCCTCCATAATATCACCCATTACTGCTCTAAGGGCATGTCCACATGGCACGGGTTTTCAGCCGGTTTGCGGTTTTTCAGACCGCCTGAAAAACCGGCCGAAAATGAGCACAATTGTGCTCTATTGAAAACCCTTGCAGCAGTCCCCACTGCACGGGTTTTCCGCACAGAGGTTTTGTCGCTGGTGGACCGGCGACAAAACATTGAACATGCACAATCTTCCATCCGGTTTCCGGATGGAAGATGTGCATCTCAATGGGAGGGGGGAGGGCTCATCGTGGAGAAAAGCCGTCCCCCCCGCGGCCGTGGGGAAGGCCGCAAAACAGGACAAAACAGGACAAATACCGGCCGGCAAACCGGCCGGTATTTGTCCTGTGCCGTGTGAACGGCCCCTACGAAGGCCGCCTTCCAAGTCATATGGTCTCCTGAGGCCCAGAAGGCATTCGCTACCCTGAAAGCGGTATTCTGGCCTCCCGACAAAGAAACTTGAAAGGGGGGCTTTCATTATACTTTGAGCAAAAGACAAACATGAATCCTACATCCTAAAAATTTATAATTTACATATTTTGTCTCACTGTTGGCCTCTATGCGCTCCTCCTCATTGCAGCAAGTGGGGGCATGGCTTCAGCAGCAGTCATTGTAGGTAGCAGACTACAGTTACCAGCATGCATTGCTGACACCTATTCTAGGCTGTTCTAGCCTATAGTCTCTACCTTCTAGTATATCCCATATTGTAATCCCTCTGCTGAACCTCTCACCTTAGTTTCTAGTTACATTCCTGAGTAGAAAGCTGAAACTGATCTACAGACCATGTCTCTTGGCAACAAGCTATAAACAAGCTATAAACAACAAATTTGGAGGCAGTAAATGTTGAGTGATTACGTGGGAAAAATATTTAATGATCATATATTGAAGATTTTGACTTTGCAAGTTTTGTATAAAGGAATACCCATTCAAAGAGTTGTTTTCCTCTGTTCTTGTATTGAGACACCCTGATGTGGAGTTGCAGTTTATTGCCGAGGAAGACAGACGTATGTCATGTATTGTATTGCTCAGATGTCGGAGCTGAGGCAGTATTTACACAGGAAAGTCCTCAGGACCATAATTTGTATCCATGTGCCTTTTTCTCTAGGAATTTTTTTTTTTCAGAATTGGATTATGACTAGAGATGGGCGAATTGATTCTAACGAAGTGGAATTCGTTTAGAATTTCAGGAAAACTTTGGTTCGGAACGAAGTCGAAGTTTGGGGTACTTCGGGTGAACGAAGTGTGCTTTTGATTGATAAAATGGCTGCGAGCACATGCTGTTACATGGGGCAAAGCACTCTGGGAGGAAGAAGGGCATAGCCTGCATGACTATTGCAGAGATGAAGCCAATCAGAGACCAGCAGGATTCTGTGACGTCACCGCACTACATAAGTCCAGGCGCGACGCTGGGAGCTCACACTCCTCTCACTGTACTGATCAGGGAAGGTGCTGCCGCGGCTGATTATGATAGCTGATACTAAAGAACTCATTTTTATACAGCGATTTTTGGGGGGTGTCACAGCTTGTCTCAGAGACTGCTTCTCTCTTAACGTTCTATTTCTGATTTTGTGGGGTATTGGATCTGAAGTCCAGTGTGTGTCCAGTCCAGCTGCATATACATTTTAATGCTATCTGCTCACAGCACATTGAATATCCAAGTGGGATCTAAGCCGGTTCCTGTTGTATTCATTTAAAGAAACAGCGTTTTTACAATACAAATACCACTTCATTTTTGGCTGCTCAATTCTTTTGCGCAATTTACATCCAGGGGTTAATTAAGCGTTGTTCTGCTGCTGTAGTGACTAAAAGAAACCGTTTATTTCACCACCAAAAAATACATTTATCCTGTAGCATAATTCAGAAGCGAAGGTTAATTACAAGTTTTCCTCTTGTTATGTAGCGTAAAAAACACGCCATTGTAACACGCTACAAAGCTGGTAGTTTTTGGCTGCTCAATTCTTTAGCGCAATTTTCATCCAAGGGTTAACTAAGTGTTTTTCTGCAGTTGTACTCAGTAAAATAAACTTTGTTTTTTCACCGCTACAGAAGAAATTCTGTAGCATAATTCATATCCGAAGGTTAATTAAGCCTGTTTGTGTTTTTATATTCAGTAAAATACACAGAGTTTTTAAACGGCACATACAAGTCAATTTTTCCTGCCCATTTGTGGAGCGCAATTTATATCCAAGGGTTACCCAAGCTTTTTAGTGGGTTCATTTGGAGTCAAATACAGGGTGTGTATTTATCATATACAGATATCTTCATCAAACAGTGTCTGTACATTTTAGAACAAACAGTATGACAGACAGAGAGGTGGCAGGCGCTTCACCTGCGAGTGGCAGAGGCACAAACAATCCAGGCCCAGGTCGCAGCACAGCAAGGGGACGTCGCAGCAGGGGTCACTCGGTGAGGCCACAACTGCCGCAGTCATAGAGCGGCCGTGTGTTGTTCAGCAACCCAATGGTTCTTGATTGGTTGACTAGTTCATCCACTTCCTCCCAAATTACATCTGACAACCCCAGCCAAGAGTCGGTGGGAACGTCAGACACAACCCTTAGTTGGCATGGCCCGGGAGTGGGTCAGCAGCCCTCAGCTGTCCTCAATCCGCCTCTGTCCCATCCGGTTCCCTCAGCCAGAGATCTACTATGTGGTCTGGGCTCAGCGCCACTATATAGCAAGGATGAACAATTTGAGGAGGGCAGTCAGCAGTTACTTGGCAGCGAAGAAATGGGGCCAATATCCCCTGCTTCTTGCAGTAGGCGGCAAAGTATAGATGTTGAGAGTGGCATGGGAGGTCATGTTGTATGGGGTCAGCCTCTGCATACCAAGACCGGTGATGAGGACAGCAGTGACGTTGAAACACAAATATATGATGATGTAGCCGACCGCACTCAGGAGCCGGGTGAGGCAAGGGCTTCATCAATGTCAGGAGAAGAGGGCGTCAGCTGGCGCGTCAGGCAGCGGCGCAGCCAGCAAGTATGTTGTGTGAACGTGAGTCAGCAGGATAGCAGCAGTGTGATGTCGGGAGCCAAGCAGCCACGGGTTAAAAAACCCGCTTCGCAGGTCCAAGAAAGTAGCGGCACAGGGTTCAGCGAGGCAGCCGCGGCAGTAGTCACTCAGTGCCGAGTGTTGGCGGTAAAATCAGCTACTCGGCGGTGTGGCAGTTCTTTGCTAAGACACCGGAGGAGCCGAATATGGGTATATGTAGAATCTGTAGGCAGAAAGTGAAGCATGGCCATGAAGCTAACGTTGGCACCACGGCCCTGCGTCAACAGATGCAGCGTCACCATCCGGTGGCCTGGGAGAAACGTGGCTCATATTTGGTGGTCCATCCTGCCTCCGCAGCAACAGCAGCAGCGCCCATTGGCACGCATGCCATTGCAGCCAGTCAAAGCTCCACCACCTCTGCAGAAGGGAGCTGTTTCTTTTTGACATCATCTCCCGGTCCAGATGCTCCTGCTCCTCGCTACTCATGGCGCCAGCAGTCGTTCAGTGAGGCGACCGTGCTCCTGTCCAAGTTGTTGGTACTGCAGTCCCTCCCTTTCCAAATGGTGGATTCTGCACCGTTCAGAGAACTAATGTCTTGTGCCGAGCCGAGATGGAGAGTTCCAAGCCGTAATTTCTTTTCCAAAAAGGCGGTACCAGCACTTTATAAATATGTAGAACAGAAGGTGGGCCAGTCCTTGAGCTTATCGGTTTGTTCCAAGGTGCACGGCAGCGCGGACGTCTGGAGCTGTACATGTCCTTTATGGCCCACTGGGTGAATGTGCTTCCTGCCCAGGCACACCAACAACTTGGACAGGAGACGCCGCTTTCTCCTCCACGTTGTCAAACTGCGGCTCCTGCACCAATGTCTGCCTCCTCCTCCTCCACCACCACCACCATCTCAGCCTCCACAAGTACTGCTCCATCATACCACATGTGTAGGGCACAGCGGTGTCACGCAGTTCTACACCTGGCTTGCCTCGGCGAACGAAGTCACACAGGGGAGGAACTGCTCCGCGTCATGCAGCAAGAAATCGATGTGTGGCTTTCTCCGCGCCAACTGCAAATCGGAACCATGGTGACGGACAATGGGAATAACATGGTGTCCGTGTTGCACCGAGGAGGGATGGTCCATGCGCCCTGCATGGCGCATGTGTTCAATCTGGTTGTGAAAAGGTTCCTGAAGTCTTCCACCGATCTTCAGAAGATTCTGAAAATGGCCAGGAAACTGTGCATGCACTTCATCCATTCCTACAAAGCCAGGAACACCCTCCTCGAGTTGCAGCGGCAGAACGGCCTCCCCCAACACACTCTGATATGCGATGTTTCCACCCGTTGGATTCCAGCCTGCACATGTTGGACCGACTGTATGAACAGAGAAAGGCCATTAACGATTTTTTGATGATCCAGGCGGACAGGAGTACTCCCCTGTGTAACTGTGATGTCAGCCAGTGGCAGCTCATGCGTGACACCTGCCGTTTGTTGAGGCCATTCGAGGAGGCGACGTTATTTGTCAGTCGCCAGGACTACGGGATGAATAACGTCATTCCACTGCTTCATGTCCTGGAACCGATGCTGAAAAATCTGTCTGGGCAGGGGACTGGAGACAGGCTCGGACTGGGCCGCCGGGGAGTCGGGGAATCCCCCGGTGGGCCCCCCCGAGCCGCTGTGGGCCCTGGAGGCAGTGCCGTCGCTCCCCGGGGCCCGGTCGCGCATCCGGTCACTAGACGCCCGGGACCGCGTCCCGAGCGCCCAGAGAACGGCCCGGGAGTTGGGGACTAATGTCCCCGACTCCCGGGGCTGCGCGGTGTCAGCGGAGCACAGCGCAACTAGCGCTGCGCTCCGCTGCTCTCCCTGGCAGGCTGAAGGCGTTAGGCCTTCAGCCTGCCGGGCGCCGGCCCCTACTGGTGACGTAGGTGGTGCGGTGATGTCACTTCACCGCGCCGCCTAAGCAGGGCACCAGTACGGAGCCGGCGGGGAGCTCGAGCGGCCGGGACCTGCCAGGAGCGGGAGCCGGAGCCAGGTAAGTGGCTGGTTGTTTTTTTTTTTTTTAACTATCTAAGGGGGCCCCTGACTACTAAGGGGGGGCCCCTGGCTACTATGGGGGGCCCCTGACTACTAAGAGGGGCCCCTGACTACTAAGGGGGGGGGCCCTGGCTACTAAGGGGGGGGGCCCTGGCTACTAAGAGGGGCCCCTGACTACTAAGGGGGGCCCCTGATTCCTAAGGGGGGCCCTTGACTACTAAGAGGGGCCCCTGACTACTAAGGGGGGCCCCTGACTACTAAGGGGGCCCTGACTACTATGGGGGCCCCTGACTATTAAGGGCGGCCCCTGGCTACTAAGGGCAGCCCCTGACTACTAAGAGGGACCCCTGACTACTAAGGGGGGCCCCTGGCTACTAAGGTGGGGGGCCCTGGCTACTAAGGGGCGGGGCCCTGACTACTAAGAGGGGCCCCTGACTACTAAGGGTGGGGCCCTGTCTACTAAGGGGGGGGGCCCTGTCTACTAAGGGGGGGCCTGTCTACTAAGGGGGGGCCCTGGCTTCTAAGGGGGGGCCCTGGCTACTATGGGGGGCCCCTGACTACTAAGGGGGGGGCCCCTGAGTACTAAGGGGGGGGGGGGGCCTGACTACTATGGTGGGCCCCTGACTACTATGGGGGGCCCTGGCTACTAAGGGGGGCCCTGGCTACCATGGGGGACCCTGGCTACTAAAGGGGGCCCCTGACTACACAAAGGGGGGCCCTGACTAAATAAACGGGCCCCTGGCTACATAAAGGGGCCCCTTGCTACATAAAGGGGCCCCTGGCTACAAAAAGGGGGCCCTGACTACAAAAGGGGGGCCCTGACTACATAAAGGGGGCCCCTGGCTACATAAAGGGGGCCCTGACTAACTAAGGGAGCCCTGACTACCTAAAGGGGGCCCTGACTACCTACACACTAGCTAAAGGGGGGCCCTGACTTCCTGCACACTAGCTAAAGGGGGGCCCTGACTTCCTGCACACTAGCTAAAGGAGGCCCCTAACTACCTGTATACTACCTAAAAGAGACCCTTAACTGCCTGTACACTCCCTAAAAGAGACCCCTAACTGCCTGTATACTCCCTAAAGGAGGCCTTAACTGCCTGTATACTATCTAAAAGAGACCCTTAACTGCCTGTATACTCCCTAAAAGAGACCCCCTAACTGCCTGTATACTACCTAAAGGAGGCCCTAACTGCCTGTATACTCCTGCATTATCTCCAGGGGGGTTAGTCCTTTCCCCACCCTCCAACCCCTTACGATACTAGACCTCTAAGTTATGGCTTGTACCCGCTCTCCCACCCCTGGGAAGTTTGTAGAGAGGTGGGAATGGGTAAAGAGATGCTGGAAAATTGAGGATTCTAAGATATTTGTGTGTAATTTCTGCAGGGATGAGCTGTGGCCGGGACAAGTCATCATGGCGGTGTGGAACGGATGCAGAAGAGAAGAGAAAAAGAATGACTTATGAGAGAAGAGAACGACTCCTCAGATAGGACGTCTCTGGTGAGTCCCTGGATGTAAGGGGTTATGTTACTTCTATATCGGATCAGTGCTGCTGTATTCACTGTAATGTGATGTGACCCGAGCTGGTGTCTGACCTCTATGTGGTCTCTATATGGCGGTGTTGTAGGTTATATTGGCATTAGTTTAGTGGCAGTGTACATGTGTCCCCGATTGTAAGAGTCAGGGAACACCTGACCCTGTGATAGGAGTTACACTTCTACTTTCTTGCTGGTGTTTATTTTAGAAGGTGGTGAGGTGCGTGACCAAGGGAAACGTGGAGCGGAATATTGTATGTGGGTGGAGGGGGATATTGTATGTGGGTGGAGGGGATATTGTATGTGGATGGAGGGGATATTGTATGTGGGTGGAGGGGGATATTGTATGTGGGTGGAGGGGATATTGTATGTGGGTGGAGGGGATATTGTATGTGGGTGGAGGGGGATATTGTATGTGGGTGGAGGGGGATATTGTATGTGGGTGGAGGGGGATATTGTATGTGGGTGGAGGGGGATATTGTATGTGGGGTGGAGGGGGATATTGTATGTGGGGTGGAGGGGGATATTGTATGTGGGTGGAGGGGGGATATTGTATGTGGGTGGAGGGGATATTGTATGTGGGTGGAGGGGGATATTGTATGTGGGTGGAGGGGGATATTGTATGTGGGTGGAGGGGATATTGTATGTGGGTGGAGGGGGATATTGTATGTGGGTGGAGGGGGATAGTGTATGTGGGTGGAGGGGATATTGTATGTGGGTGGAGGGGGATATTGTATGTGGGTGGAGGGGGATATTGTATGTGGGTGGAGGGGGATATTGTATGTGGGGTGGCGGGGGATATTGTATGTGGGGTGGAGGGGGATATTGTATGTGGGCCGGTGGGGATATTGTATGTGGGTGTAGGAGGATATTGTATGTGGGTGGAGGGGGATATTGTATGTGGGTGGAGGGAGATATTGTATGCGAGTGGAGGGGGATATGTATATGGGTGGAGGGGATATTGTATGTGGGGGAGGGGGATATTGTATGTGGGTGGAAGGGGATATTGTATTGGGGTGGAGGGGGGATATTGTATGTGGGCGGTGGGGGATATTGTATGTGGGTGGGGGGGGTATTGTATGTGGGTGGAGGGGATATTGTATGTGGGTGGGGGGATATTGTATGTGGGTGGAGGGGGATATTGTATGTGGGTGGAGGGGGATATGGATGGAGCTACTTAGCCCTGTGTCTATGATATGCTAGACAGACAGATATGTGCGATAGACAGATATGCGACTCACTTGCTATTGTACTACACAATACAGTTCTGTTTTGCACACTGTATTATGTGGTAAAATGGGCGCATTTATGTCCGAGAGGCCGGTAATATTTTTACGTACAGTAGGGTGGGTGGGCCCCCCCCCAGATCAACTCCCCTGTGGGCCCCAGACCCCCCAGTCCGACACTGACTGGAGACATGGCGACTACATCTCGCGGCCATACGAGTCCGGTGGGGACTGAAATGGAGGAGGAGGAGGAGATTGGAGCAGAAGCATTGTCTGGTGAAATTAGTGGATTTTCTACCCAGGTGACAAGAGAGGAGGAGCAGCTGGAGGAGGTAGATGGAGATGAGGAAGATGAGGCAGATGACCCGCAAGCACCGTGGCAGCATACAGTGGAGATGGAGGCAGGGAGCCCCTCAGAGTCACTTATGCAGATGGCCCGCAGCATGCTGATTTGCCTGGCTAGTGACAGCCGAATAGTCAGCATTCGGCAGAGGGATGACTTCTGGCTCTCCACCCTATTGGACCCTCGCTACCGGTCCAAAATGGGAGCCTTTTTCCCAGCTATTGAGAGGGAGGACAAACTCAAATACTATAGGGAAATCCTCCGTAGTCAGTTGGCCGCTGCCTATGTGCGGCATCGTCCCTCCTCTGACAGATCTGACCGGGGGGTTCTTCAGCGCTCACGTACTACTGCCGCGGCTGCTGGGGGAAGGTGGGGGGGGTAGGAGCAGTACCAGCTCCATCAGCAGCAACCTAAGTCTGGAGTCACTGATGAGCAGCTTCCTTCACCCGCCTAGTGAGGAGGGCAGTCACCAGCAGCAGAGGACCTGGAGCAGACCCTGACCCAACAGGTGGTGGCCTACTTGGACAGCACTCTGCCACCCCAGTTAGAAGATCCGCTGGACTACTGGGCAGCCAAACTGGATGTGTGGCCGCAACTTGCCGAGTTTGCAGTGGAGAAGCTGTCCTGCCCGGCCAGTAGTGTGGCATCAGAGCGGGTGTTCAGTGCGGCGGGGGCCATCGTTACCCCAAGGAGACCCCGCTTGTCCACAGGAAATGTGGAATGACTGACCTTTGTCAAGTTTAATCAGGCGTGGATCGGCCAGGATTTCCACACAACAATGCCTTAGGCATCAGACTACATCAGCCATGACGCCTCACCCAAACTGTGAGAAATGAGTCTGGTTTCAAACTACCTGCCTCAGCCACTATTCTGATGCCGCCACCCGCCTGATGCCACACATCTGCTGACAGTTTCTCCATCTGCCACCAACCATCTTTACCAGGGACTGGTATTGCCACCCACCTCCACACTCTGTTTTTGTGCCACTTTATGACCTCATGCTGCTGCTGCTGTTGCTGGTGCCGTGACATCCACACTGTGTCATTGTACCACTCTCTGACCTCATGCTGTTGCTCCTGCCGCCGTCACCTCCACTCTCTGTCATTGTGCCACTCTGTGGCCTACTCCAGTTTTTGCCACCTCCAGAATGTCATTGTGCCACTGTCTGACCTCATGCTGCTGCCACCGTCACCTCCACTCTGTCATTGTGCCACTCTGTGGCCTACTACTGTTTTGCCACCTCCAGAATGTAATTGTGCCACTGTCTGGAGGTGACGGCGGCAGCAGCCTGAGGTCACACAGTGGCACAATGAGACAGTGTGTAGGGCACGGCAGCAGCAGCATGAGGTCAGGCAGTGACACAATGACATTCTGGAGGTGGCAAAACAGTAGTAGACCCCAGAGTGGCACAATGACAGAGAGTGGAGGTGACGGCGGCAGCAGCATGAGGTCACTCTCTGTCATTGTGCCACTCTGTGGCCTACTACTGTTTTGCCACCTCCAGAATGTCATTGTGCCACTGTCTGACCTCATGCTGCTGCTGCCGTGACCTACACACTATGTCATTGTGCCACTGTCTGACCTCATGCTGCTGCTGTGGCTGCTGCCGTGACCTACACACTGTGTCATTGTGCCACTGTCTGACCTCATGCTGCTGCTGTGGCTGATGCCGTGACCTACACACTGTGTCATTGTGCCACTCTGTGGCCTACTCCTGTTTTTGCCACCTCTAGAATGTCATTGTGCCACTGTCTGACCTCATGCTGCTGCTGCTGCTGTTGATGCCGTCAACTCCACACTGTGTCATTGTGCCACTCTTTGGCCTACTCCTGTTTTTGCCACCTCCAGAATGTCATTGTGCCACTGTCTGACCTCATGCTGCTGCTGTGGCTGCTGCCGTGACCTACACACTGTGTCACTGATGTTGCCACCTGAGCTCTCAGCTTGTTTTTTTTCCAGCTGTCGCTGCCATGACTTTATCAGGCTACATTCCCCCTTCAGTTTTTTGGTCAGTTTTGCCCCCGTAAGTGCCCAGGGAATTTTATAGTGAAGCGATTCTAAGAGCGGCGGCAGTCATGTGCGTGTCATACTAAAACACAACATTGTATGAAGACCAAACCAAGCTCCCTCTGCATATTTAAGCATGGCACAACGTTCTACAGCACCCTGCAGGCTCTGTGCAGCCTGGAAATAGCTGTTTTTTAACGTGATTCTTCCCAAAGTAATTCAGACCGAATTAATTTTTATCGGGAAATTCGGCGAAGTGACCGAACCGAATTTTTGAGAAATTCGCCCATTATGACATTCGTAATAAGATCTGTTGGCCATTAAGTGCGCTATTGACGAGTGGAGACATTGGCTGAAGGGTCTGAAGTTCCCAGTTGCAGTCTATGGTGATCACAAGAAATTTTTGCACATGGAGTCAGCTGAGAGACCCAATCCCAGACAGGTTAGATGGGCCCTGCTTTATTCTAGGTTTGATTTTTGTTATAGCCTTCCAGCCAGGTTCCAAAAGCCTAAAGGCAGATGTACTTTCTTGCAGTTTGCTTCAGCAGCTTGTGGACGTTTCTCCACCAACTCCAATTACACCCCATAAAAAAATAACTGCTTATTCTCAGGCTCCTCTGGAGAAGACTGCCTTACTTCTGTTTGTCCCTGAGAATTTTAGGTCGACTCTTCTTACTAAGTGTCATGAGGGTAAAGTGATGGGTCATCCAGTTGTCGCTAAGATATATAAGACCTTGTCTCAATCTGTATGGTGGCCAGCTATGAGACGAGACCTGGAGAGTTTCATAGGGGAATGAGACATCTGTGCCTGCAATTAAAAACCTAGGACTTATCCTTTGGTCATTCAACACTATTACCCACTCCCAAATACCATCAATATACATATCCATTAAATTTATTGTGGATTTCAATAGGGGGTGATATACTATTTGGGTACTTGTGGATAGGTTCAGTAATGTGGCTCACTTTGTACCCTTGTCCAGCATGCCATCTCTGGATATGCTGGCTACCTATTATGTTCAACATGTGGTGAAGCTTCATGAGTTACCCCATTTGGACTCACTGCCGTTTCAACACTGGAGCTGCACCAGTCTCTGTTGACTTTCTCTTCTGAGGTCGTTCTGTGACATCTGCAGTCTATCAGCAGTTTCGGAGGTCATAAGCCATTTTCTTGACATCACCAGTCAAGTGCCATTCACTTCCTGAGTGGTGATGTCAAGGGAATGGTTATAATTTGTAGCCATGGCTATCAGTTATTGTCCTATTTGTTTTATCAGAATATTTTTAGGATACTGTGGCCTTTGAAAATAAAAATAATGTATATATTGACCTCTCTACAGACCTCAGATCCAGTGAACGCTCCAGATGACCGGTTACCACTGCAGCCGTTGGCTAGAGTCAAAAAGTTAACAGGAGACTGGTGAGCCTAAACTTTTTATTCTAAACTTTTTATTTCAAAAGGCCATCAGTATCCTTAAAAATTGAAGCAGATTTCATTAAGCCTATGTGGTGCAATCTTTATTTTTTCTCATGATATTTTCTCTGGAGTTCATCTCAGGTCGGAACAATATGAAAAAACATTTTGGGAGAAACATACATATAACCAAAGCCCAGCTGGATGCTAAGATGGCAAAGATCTCCATGGCCACTGTGTACTTGCCTTGGGCACTGAGGGATGCTGGGATATAAGATATCCAGACACTGAGGAAGGCCAACATGCTGAATGTGATGTACTGGGCTTCATTGAAGCTGTCGGGAAGTCTTCGAGCCAGGAAGGCCATAATGAAACTAATGGTGGCTAATAGAAAGAGATAACATAACATGGTCCAGAAGGCAATGGGTGATCCCTCATTACAGTCAACAATGATGAGTTCAGGTCTAATGTTGGTGTTATATTGTGGGAATGGTGGAGCAATGGACAACCAAGTGACGCACAGAGTAACCTGTACCAGACAGCAGATGAAAATAATCCCATAGGAGACTCTGAATGTGGTCCATTTTCTCAGACGGCTTCCTGGTCTGGTGGCCATAAAAGCAAGAACCACCATAATTGTCTTGGCCAAAATGCAAGCAACACAGAGAGTGAAAACGAGACCGAAAGCCACCTGACGGAGGAGACATTTGTAGAGTTCTGGGTAACCAATAAACCCTAAGGAGCAGAAGAAGCAGAGACCAAGGAACATCAGTAGAAGACAACTTAGGGAATAATTACTGGCTTTTACAATAGGAGTGTTGCTATGTTTGATAAAAAGTCTCAAAATAAGAAGAGGAACAATGGAAGAGACCAAGCTGGATGCAGCTAAGGCGGCTCCTAACACATCTTCATAAGACAGGAACTCGGTGGGTTTTGGGAGACATCTGGATTTTCCAAGATTTGGCCACTGGTGCCATGGACATCTGAAACAGCTAAGTGAATCTGCAAAACAATGAAATTATGTTTTCTCTATATTACCTCACTTCATGTAAGCGTTCTTTAAAAATATAACACAGTAGGGTTTGTGGTTGCCAGAAATATGTTTAATCCAGTTAAGAATAATAATAGTAAAAAAAATAATAATGATAAAAAATAAAATTGTGAACATCAGCAAGTTCTCAGATTCCATTACAATAGTACTTGCCCGTCTGATTTGAGATCTCTCCTTGTAGACAGGGAACACACTGGAAGCAGCAGGCTGGTTGACCTTGAATAGCCGCCTTTCTAAATCCCAGATGACAGCTCTCACTACAGACAGAACGTGGAACCTGTGAGATAATTGTAGATAATTTTAATTAAATTTTTATCCCAAAAAGCAAGACAACCTCCAGCCAACAGGCCCCGTAGGGAACACAGTGGGACACTGCACAATGGCTATATAACTATAGGGTTGCTCTTTGTACCCTATAGCAGTTTGCAGTGGGGAGCATTTGGGTACATAGGGAATCTTGTAACCTTGTAACCATTACACTACAATGTTCAGCTTTTCTTCTTCCGGGTGGTCATTAGATATTTTTGGAGCAAAGGAAAGGTTCACAAATGCTACTTTAATATAAATAATGGGATCTCATTTTTTGGACTCGTTTTTTTTTTTAATCAGTGTAATATCTCACCTGCTGACCTCCAGTCGGCCAGACGATCAGACTGGAGTTAAGGATCAGGGCTTTATCCAGGGGTTCTGAATTACTAAAGGAGCCAATCTTGGCTTGTATTATGTTCCCATCTGGATTAATTTGCCAGTTCACAATTTGATAGATAAATGGGGAATCCCCGTTCTCATCAAAGTAGATCTCGTTACCAATTTTCAGAGTCATCCTGACCCTTCTTATATAATATGTGAGCTACAGAGAGAGAAGAAAGTGTTCATATTATAACACAGCATCATGTTAGTATGGCCACAGAGGATCTTCACAATTAAAATGCTGACAATAGGTAAGCTAAGTGAGAATTGCGTAAAGTACTTCCTGTTCAATTTTTTTTTTTTGGTTCAGCAGAACCTCCAAGAGACAACACATGCCCTGACAAGACTTCTGAAGACCTCTGATTTCATCTGGAGTCTGACAATACTCAGAATCAGTTGACCTGAGGGTGAATTACAGAACTATCTTCCCCTAGGTAACTAGCTCCAAAATCCCAATTCAAACAGAGGTACCATAAGGGGACACGAGTTGTATCGAGCCACAAGTGCTTGTGCGAGGCAGATCCATGTGTCTACATTCAAGTCATGGATCTGTAGAACGAATGAGGCCTAGGACACAAAGCTGGTAAAATGATTTTCAAAGTCAATTCAATTGACTTTGAATATTGACAATCAATTAATGAAGTATGAATCACTTGATAAAATGAACAACATTGCCAGAACCTTATTTTACTTATGTCCCTTTCAGCAGCACAATGATGGGAATTTCTCCTCCGTGCAGGCTGATAGGACAGGTGGAGTTTTTGGCACTGAATACGTTATACACCACTACTGTGTTTTTCTCTGTCCTTCTGATGTCGAATTGGTGGTTTTCAGAGTGTCTCACTAACTCCTTAATATTCCTTGGTGGATAAACTCATCATAAACATATTAAAAGAAGTATGGAATTGGCTCACTCGCAGAGCCCACTCTACATGTTTTGGGTTCTGTCTCCAGCTAGTTACAGACAGCATCTGCTGTTAGTGACTGGGATCTGAGACGGGTTATAGTAGACTCCTCTGTTCTGGAGCTGGTGGAGAAAGAGTTTCTCAAAGAGGTAACCACTATTAATAAGGTTTGAATGTACTATATAGTGTTTTTTTCTGGTATTAAATGTGACAATAGTGGGTGAGGACCCACTGCGCCACTGGCTGGGCTTACCCTTTGACCTAAGGCAGGGAATAGCTGCACAGTAAATTCAGTGAATAGGTTAGCGCTTATTAAACGTGCGAGTTGTCGGCATGACACCAAAGTCATCTGTAATTTCCGAGGTAAGGCTACCACCATCTTGGTGCCTTCTGGACCCATGGGAGCTCCCAAAGAATATCATGTTCTATTATTTCTCTATGTACATTATTATAACATTATAAGATCGTCCTTTATATCTATTTATATTGTTGTTTGTTATGAATATTACTTTTCACTCATGTCGTCAGTGTTATATTAATTTTTCATTTGTACTGTGATTTGCATATGAATATGTTTACTATCACTGCATTCTGTTATTACAATGAATTATCTACACGACTGTTACAATCACTGTATATTACAAATAAACATTACATATTATGTTCTAATCCTTGTTAGTATTATTATTCTGCTGAAATTATTTTTTTATGGAGCTTTTATTTAACCAATTTTTAGTATTTTTGTCTGTAATGATGAATTAATACAAATGTACTTTTTATTGCATTTGGTAAAGAGAGTTGTAGAAGCAATCTCTAGACTGTGGCCTCAGATCCTACACCTAGGGGCGGCATGTATGAACATTGGCGCTGACAGGCCAGTTCTAAATGGCTTTGAGGTAGTATAGAATGCACCAGAGTGTATGAATCTGCATGCAGGTCATACAAACAGGTGCAGTGTAGTGCCAATATGACAAGTCTGACTCAGGCACCACCTTTACCCTGGTCTGGCTGTTCTTCTGCAGATCATACATACAGGGCAGTGTAGAGCCAATACCACAAGTCTGGCTCAGGCACCACCTTTATCCTGGCCTGTTCTTCTGCAGGTCATACATACAGGGCAGTGTAGAGCCAATACGACAAGTCTGTCTCAGGCACCACCTTTTCCCTGGTCTGGCTGTTCTTCTACAGGTCATACATACAGGGCAGTGTAGAGCCAATACCACAACTCTGGCTCAGGCACCACCTTTACCCTGGTCTAGCTGTTCTAACTGTTCTGCCCCTACTTTGATGCCAAAGAATCCTAAATGTGTCTACTTCTCAGAATGTGGTGTGACGTCCCCAGAACACCCCTAATCTGCAAAGTTTGCAGTGCAACTTCATCTATAGAACAGGGAGTCAGATAACTGGCACAGTCCCATTCTTACATATCACCCTTGGTCTCCTCAGGTGGTCTGCCATTGATCTTAAGTATGCTTTACTCGCCTCCTTTGGAGCCTCTAGAATCAAGCTCTTTACATTGATGTCCACCTTCCTACTGGCTGTTTGTTTCTACAATAAGCGTTGGGAACTTCAGATGTAAGATCTTCTGATCTGTATATTATTTTCTTACAGACTAAGACTCCTTTCCTCCTTCAGGCATAAAATTCCATCACAAAACGATCTAAATTAGTTTAGTTTTCTTCCTTTGTTTAAGCAGAACAATCACCTCCAGGCTGGGCTTCCATGGGAATTCTTAGACTTAGATGTTTAAGAATCTTCCTAGACACAACTGCTTCTTCTGAGAAAGATGAGAGCCTTCAGTTGATATCCTCTGGACACAACAAGGAGTGTAAAATTCACAAAGCCTGATTAAAGTGATTATCTCCTCTGTATATCCCTATCCTGAGATTACATAATTCTTGTCACGGTTGCCCCTGTGACCCTCGTCCCGGGTCGCAGGCGCTTCCGTGCCCCGCTGTCGAGCGGCGGCGCGTCCCGCACGTTGGGTCGCTGACGCGCTCGTCTCCCTGCTGGTGTCGAGTCCCACTTACCCGGCCACGCTCCTGCTGCGGCTGTCTCTGTCCCTAGGCCGTGTGCGGTCCCGCTCCCTAGGGCGCGTGCGCGCCGGCAGTGTTAAATTTAAAGGGCCAGCACACCGGTAATTGGCTATTGCTGGTCGCTGCCCCTATTTAAGCCTGCCTCTTCCCAGTAACCTCGTCGGATCTTTGGTGCCCTTTGCCTATAGAAAGCGTTCCTGAAGCCTTGTTCTGATTAGCCATGTACTGTACCGTTTGCCTCCGTCCTTTGAACCCGAATCTTGCCGCCTGCCCTGACCTTCCTGCCTGTCCACGACCACGAACCATTGCCGCCTGTCCTGACCTTCTGCCTGTCCCTGACTATGAGCCTGCCTTCCGATTTCATACCACGCTACACCTCGGCTGCCTCCGCAAGCAAGTGACGTCAGGGGTCGCGACCTGGTAGACTGCCGCCGCAGCACGTCCATCTCGCTTTGCGGTGGGCTCTGGTGAAAACCGGGACTACTTAGATTCCGCTCCCTGGAGTGGATTACGCCATCGCTTGCGGTGGTCCAGAGGATCCACTACCTCCGACCGTGACAGTAAGATCCGGCCATGGATCCCGCCAAGGTGCCTCTACCGAGCGTCTCTAACATCACCACCATCGTGGCCCAGCAATCGAAGCAGATCGTGCAGCAAGTGCAGCAGCTTAACCAGCTGTCTACTATGATGCAGCAGCTCCTCACCACTCAGCAGCAGCAGTCAGCTGCGGTGGTCCCTCCCGCGGCAGCCGCTCCGGAGTTGTCTGTCGGTCCTAAACTCATGTTGTCCACGCCTACAAAGTTTGATGGGGACCTAAAGGCCTGCAGGGGCTTCATCACCCAGTGCTCTCTACACGTGGAACTTATGGCTGGTCAGTTCCCGTCGGAAAGGTCCAAGGTGGCCTTCGTGGTCAGTCTCCTCTCCGGAAAAGCCCTGGCCTGTGCAACTCCTCTCTGAGACCGAGGCGATCCGGTCACAGCTGACCTTGCGACATTTCTACAGGAGTTCCACAGTGTCTTCGAAGAGCCTGTCCGCGCTTCGTCTGCGGAGACTGCCTTACTGAACCTGCAGCAAGGGAACTCCTCCGTAGGTGACTATTCCGTGCAATTCCGCACTCTAGCATCGGAGTTGGCTTGGAACGATGCAGCATTGTGCGCCACATTAAAGAAGGGCCTCTCCAGCCAGATTAAGGATGCCCTCTCCACCCGGGACCTGCCGTCTTTGTTAAGTGAGCTCATCCATCTGGCAACCCGGATTGATATCCGTTTCGCGTAGAGACGTGAGGAGCTCCGTCAAGAGCATGAACAGGTCCGAACACGTCGTCTACCTCGTCTTGCGCCGGTGTTTCTACGGCCTCCACTTCTTCCTTCCCAGCCAGCCGTGGAAGAGGCCATGCAAGTGGATAGAGCCCACCTGACTCCGCAGGAACTTAACCGACGACGTAAGGAGAACCTATGTCTCTAATGCGGCAGCCTTGAACATCTCCTCAGGGGTTGCCTGCTCCGTCCGCAACGTCTGGGAAAGTAGCGCACCTAGGCTTCGTAGGAGAGGCATCCCTAGGTGTGAGCAAACCATCTCCTCATTTAAACATACCCGTCCTGGTCGGCATTGGGTCTGGTGCCCACTTTCAAGCTTCAGCCTTCTTGGACTCTGGGTCGACTGGAAATTTCTTGGACGCTGCCCTGGTTTCTCAGCATAATCTCCCGTGGTCCTCCTGGAGAGACCTCTGGCCATCTCCTCTGTCAGTGGGGAGATCCTCAGCGATCCAATCCGCTACCGTACTGAGACTCTGTTCCTTCAAGTGGGGGCACTTCATAAGGAGAGACTTACGTTTTACGTGTTACCCCGGTCTTCCTCGTCCATCCTTCTGGGTCTTCCGTGGCTGCAGCGCCATGCTCCGGTGCTCAACTGGCAGACGAGCGAAGTCGAGCGTTGGGGGCCAGAATGTCGGTCTCGCTGTTTGGTGGCACCTCGCCCGGTGCTTACCGCTTCTCCAGTACCGTCTTGATACGGCGCGGGAAGACCCGCCAGAGGCTTAGAGTATGCTGACGTCTTCTCCGAGAAGCAAGCGGAGACCTTGCCTCCACATCGCCTCTATGACTGCCCTATTGACCTTCTGCCCGGAACATCTCCTCCACGGGGCAGGGTTTACGCTCTGTCTGTGCCTGAGACCTTGGCTATGTCCGCCTACATCAAGGAGAATCTCCAGAAGGGGTTTATTCGTAAGTCCTCCTCTCCGGCTGGTGCCGGGTTCTTTTTTGTAAAAGAATGGATGGATCCCTATGTCCATGTATTGATTACCGCGGTCTCAAAAAGATCACCATAAAGAATCGATACCCCTTGCCGTTGATTACCGAGCTTTTTGACTGGCTCCGTGGAGCCAAGATTTTTTCCAAACTGGACCTACGAGGAGTCTACAACCTGATTCGGATTCGTGAGGGAGACGAATGGAAGACGGCCTTCAATACTCGAGATGGGCACTTCGAGTACCTGGTCATGCCCTTCAGACTCTGTAATGCCCCTGCAGTCTTCCAGGAGTTTGTCAACGACATCTTCAGAGACCTCCTGTACACCTGTGTTTTCGTCTATCTGGATGACATCCTTATCTTTTCATCTGATCCAGAATCCCACCAGGCCCATGTGGGACAAGTTCTCAGGCTTTTTCGTGCTAACCGTCTGTATGCCAAGCTCAAGAAGTGCCTCTTTCCCAAGACACTTCTCCCCTTTCTCGGCTACATCATCTCTGACCAGGGCCTTTGGATGGACGTTATCGGCTGTGTTTCAATGGCCACGCCCAGTCGGCCTTCCGGCCCTACAGCGGTTTCTGGGTTTCTGCAATTATTACAGGCAGTTCATCCCGCACTTCTCCATGCTGTTGGCTCCTATTGTGGCCCTCATGAAGAAATCCACGCAGCTGGCCCTCCGAGGCCGAGAGGCATTCACTAAACTAAAAACCGCCTTTGCCACCGTATCTATCCTGTCGCGGCCAGACCCCGCGAAACCCTTCTCGCTTGAAGTAGATGCCTCGTCAGTGGGAGTTGGAGCAGTCCTCACGCAAAAAGGGCCCATGGGCAAAACGGTCACATGTGGCTTCTTTTCCAAGACATTCTCGCCGGCAGAAAGAAATTACACTATTGGAGACCAGGAGTTATTAGCCATCAAACTGGCATTGGAGGAATGGCGTTATCTGCTGGAAGGTGCTTGGCATCCCATCTGTATCTACTCAGATCACAAGAACCTCCAGTACCCCCAGACGGCTCAGCGACTCAATCCGCGCAAAGCTAGGTGGTCGCTCTTTTTCTCCTGGTTTAACTTCCAGATCCACTTCCGTCCCGCGGAAAAGAATGTGAAGGGAGACGCCCTCTCTCGCGCCTCTGACCTGGTGGGTGAAGAAATGGCTCCAGAGCACATAATCCCTCTAGAGCGTCTTATCTCCGTAGCTCCCGTCGACCTCCGGAAGGTCCCGTCGGGGAAACATACGTAAGCCCTGCACTCCATAGGCGTATCCTGAAGTGGGGACACTGCTCATTGGTGGCCGGTCATCCCGTGCTCGCAAAATGTTTCTCCTGATCTCACGGTTCTATTGGTGGTAGGACCTTGCTAAGGAATTCGTTGAGTCGTGTACCTCCTGTGCCCGCAACAAGACACCTTGTCACAAGCCGGCGGGGCTCTTGCACCCATTACACATCCCTACCCTACCATGGTCTCAAGTGGCGATGGACTTTGTAACCAATCTTCCTCCTTCGTCCGGTAACACCGTTGTCTGGGTGGTCACAGATCGGTTTTCCAAAATGGCGCATTTTCTCCCTTTTCCAGGCCTGCCTCCTGCCCCGCGCCTGGCCGGGCTGTTTTTTCACCACATTTTTCGGACTTCCTCTGCAGATCGTCTCGGATCGGGGGGTCCAGTTTGTTTCCAAATTCTGGTGGGCCCTTTGTTCTCAACTCCAGGAGAAGCTTGATTTCTCCTCAGCTTAACACCCCCAGACGAATGGCCAGGTGGAGAGAGTCAACCAGGTTCTGGGGTGTTACCTGCGCCACTTCGTCTTGGCTCGACAAGATGACTGGTCCAACTTGCCTCTGTGGTTGGAATTTTCGTATAATTCCCTAGACTCGGAGTCCACGGATGCCTCTCCCTTCTACATCGTATACGGCCTGCATCCCCGCCCACCTCTCCCGCTGGCATTTCCGTTTGAGGTTCCGGCGGCGGATGCACTGGTCCAGGACATGAAAACCATCTGGTCCCTGACCCGTCAATCTCTGCTCCTTGCTTCTGAGCGCACGAAGGCTCAAGCAGATAAAAGAAGAAGTCCTCCTCCAGTCTTCTCCCCGGGTGACAAGGTGCGGCTGTCGGCCAAATATGTCCGCCTCAAGATCCCAACCTACAAACTGGGACCCCACTTTTTGGGACCTTTCGAGGTCCTTAAGCGCATAAACCCGATGGTCTATAAACTCCGGCTCCCACCTACCATGCGCATCCCAAACTCCTTTCATGTTTCGCTACTAAATCCCCTGGTTCTGAATCGTTTCTCTTGGAAGACAGTCCCTCCATTGTCTGTGGCTGATGCCTCCAATGTCTTTTTGGTCAAGGAGATCTTGGGTATGAGGAGGACTAGAGGGAAACGATATTTTCTCGTTGACTGGAAGGGGTTCGGGCCTGAGGAAAGGTCTTGGGAGCCGGAGGAGAACATTCGGGACCATAATGTAATCCAGAAATTCCTCCAGTCCAGAAAAAGGGGTGGGGCAAAGGGGGGTACTGTCACGAATGCCCCTGCAACCCTCGTCCCGGGTCGCAGGCGCATCTGTGCCCCGCTGCCAAGCGGCGCCGCATCCCGCACGTCGGGACGCGGGCTCGCTCGTCTCCCTGCCGGTGCCGAGTCCCACTTACCCGGCCACGCTTCTGCTGCAGCTGTCTCCGTCCCTCGGGATGGGACCACGCGTGCGCCAGTAGTGTTAAATTTAAAGGGCCATCGCACCGGTAATAGGCTTAAATAGGATCAGCGACCGGCAATAGCCAGCCTCTTCCCAGTAACCTCGCCAGATCTTTAGTGCTCTTTGCCTAAAGAGAAAGATTTCCTGAAGCCTTGTTCTGATTAGCCGTGTACCGTACCGTTTGCCTCCGTCCCTTGACCATGAATCTTGCCGCCTGCCCTGACCTTCCTGTCTCTCCCTGACTACGAGCCTGCATTCCGATTTTGTACCACGCTACACCTCAGCTGTCTCCGCAAGCAAGTCACGTCAGGGGTAGCGACCTGGTAGACTCCCGCCGCAGCAAGTCCATCCCACTTTGCAGCGGGCTCTGGTGAAGACCGGGACCTACTTAGATTCCGCTCCCTGGCGTGGCTTACGCCATCGCTTTCGGTGGTCCAGAGGATCCACTACCTCCGACTGTGACAATTCTCTTTCTTAGGGTATACACTACCAGGTCTCTCTTCACTTTCTCTACCTCCTCTACCTAGCACAATGCCTATATTGACCTTTTTGTTGTCATGACTATTAGTTCCCAGGAAGGAATCCTGCACCTACCCCATATTAATGGCACAACCTATCAGTACTATTAGGACAGAATCCCTTTAAAAATAGAATAATAGGTCTGTTGTCCTGCATGTACCAAGATAAGCAGGTTCCACACTGAAAGTAGTGAAGGAAAGATAAGAACAAAGATGTCTAATACAGAACAGAGTGAATGTAGAGGAATAGTAATATCATTGCTCATCTCCAGTAATAGATTGTAAGCAATAATACCCTGCCATACTAAAATATCATCAGTGAGGACTTTGAACCTACACATTTATCTCAGATTTTACAGTTCAGATCCTCACTCTCGATTTACCTGCCATGGTTTGAAATTCCAAATGTTTCCACAGGTCCCATTAGAAAATGGTCCTTCCCCAGGCCTGCAGGTTGTTAGATCATTCAAAGCTTTAGCCAAGGTATATACAGAAGAATACATAAAATGAGTATATTTTAGGCAATTGTTAAAAGTAGTAGTTGCCATTATGTCATCTAGTTGCTCCATTCCGGTGCAGTTCCTTCTCGGGGTTGTCACAGAACTTATAATGTTGTCACCATATGGAAGTGTGCAGTTAAAAAGCATCTCCCAATATTGTTTCCCCCAGTTTGTTCCTGTAAGTGCATAATGACGTATATCCTTCAGGAACTGATCTAAGCCTGGTATAAGATAACCATTGCTGGATAAGCCAAGTGTGCCATTTAAAACCGAGATATAATTACTTGTTGACAAGAAGACCGATCTGGCCCAACCGGCGTTGGCAATAAAAATTCTCCCTCTAACATTCTGCTTCATAATCTCATTCATAAGAGGAATAATGTCTGGTTCATAACAAAACACAACCACAACCGTAGCTGTGGACACTTTGATGGTCCGCACTATTCGAGGAGCATTGCGATCTGGTTGACAGAGCCTGATATATTCAGTAAAAGCCACAAATTCACCAGCCTTGAATAACGCTTCACTAATTGGGTTAATTCCCTGAATACCGTAATCATTGTCACTCGCTACAAGACCAACCCAAGTCCAGCCAAAGTTCAGAAGAAGTTGAGCCAGACCAATGGATTGGAATTTATCACTTGGCATGACCCTGAAGAAGGATGGAAATAGTTTTCTGTTACTCAGAAGAGAGACGCTTGAGAATGGACTGATCTGGAAGAAAATCAAAGACGAAAAGTGAAAGATACAAATACATTTAACTGGGATTACAACGGTGGAGGGTAATTATTCCTTTATGATTTTTTAAAGAAATTTTGATTTTAAAATTGTTTTTAAGTAAAGTAAAAAAAAATTTATATTCAGGAGAATTTTACATCATATGGCAGATCCTTACCTAACTTACTGTTGCATTCCTTTCTCTTTTCTTCTAATGACTCTCCTTCTGTCCTCTCATTTCCTTGCCTATTAACTGTCCTGGTTCTCATTATTCCTTGATTTTATTATACCTCATGACCCCCTATTCTAGCCCCAATCTCTTTCCTGTGGCATCCAGCTCTCTGCACATAGCTTTTGGGCTCTCTGCACATAGCTGTTGGCCCTGTCAAGTCTACATGCCTACTGTTCCAGTCTAATGAAACAATGAAATAACAGCTTAAAAACAAAATATATGGCTGGCTACCTCTGTATAAGGTAATGCCCTTCTTAAGTATTGTATTGCTGTTTTACCTTAGTCTTTCTTCGTGATCCTGCCTTCAGTTTTCTCCTTTGGATTTGTCAACTGTTTTAGCATCCTAACTGCTACCAAATAATGACTCCTGACTTTGTTCTAGACTTTGCCTCTGCTTCACATGTTTCTAGTACACACTAGTGTTGAGCAATTATTATCGACAAAGTTGAAATCGGCACGGTATTTACGTTGATCGGATTTTTTAGATCACGCGATAATTTAGGTTAATATCTGTGCATAATCTATTAATATCGCGCCATTTTCGGCGCTTCCTGTCATTTTGGCGGCCAGCAAATCAAATTACAGAATAGAGCAGGGTGAGATGTGTGTGCGACGTCATGACTGGGATGTGTATGGTTGCGATTGGCTGGAAAAATAACATGACCTCGTTTTACATAGAACAGCCCTTCCTGTTCGTGATCAGTGTGTGTCAGTATCTCATAGCAGTAGGACATGCACTCTGCCTCTGTCCAAACAGCTCAGCAAACAGCTCAGCGAAATTATTCTATTTTTTCACAGAGACAGCTCTACTTTTAGCTGTGATCCTTAGAAGTTAGTTAGATCAGAGATTTGCAGATTTTAGGTAATTCGGCAGAGAATTTTACTGGAGCATCTACCGCTGTAAAGTCACGGGGGGTGAGCGGGGGGAGGGAGAGTGCGCGTGGGCGAACACAGACAAGCTCTATAAAGGATACTGGATATTGTACAGCCAAAACTTTGTTTAGACATTGCATTGCCTTATATTAGGATACAGATCTTTTCTAGTAACTGCAGGTCTATTTGCTAGATGCAAAACTCCACTTTTATTATCAGTATAAATTTCAGATAGGTATTCTTTTTCAATTTTGCCCAGTCCAGCTTTTTTGATATATCCACCTTGCAGTTAAATTTGAATCCAGCAACTTTGTAGTCACCACAGGTGTACTGATAGGTGCCAAAAATACCTTTTAATATCTGTATACATTTCAGACAGGTGTTTTTTTTTCACTTTTGGTCAGTCAAGCTTTGTTCATAGAGCTACTTTGCAGTTAAATTTGAATACAGCAATTTTGTAGTCACCACAGGTGAATTGATAGGTGCCAAAAAATACCTTTTATTATCCCGTATACATTTCAGACAGGTTTTTTTCACTTTGGCGCAGGCCAGCTGTGTTGATAGAGCCACCTTTGCAGTTAAATTTGAATCCAGCAACTTTGTAGTCACCACAGGTGTACTGATAGGTGCCAAAAATACCTTTTAATATCCGTATACATTTCAGATAGGTGTTTTTTTCACTTTTGGTCAGTCAAGCTTTGTTGATAAATCTACTTTGCAGTTAAATTTGAATACAGCAATTTTGTAGTCACCACAGGTGACTTGATAGATAACAAAAAATACCTTTTATTATCCCGTATACATTTCAGACAGGTTTTTTTTTCACTTTTGGTCAGTCAAGCTTTGTTGATAGATCTACTTTGAAAAATTGCTGTATTAAAATTTTAACTGTCAAAAAAGCTGACGACCAAAAGGTAAAAAAAAACACCTTTCTGAAATGTATAGGGGAAATAAAAGGGTTTTTTTTGGCCCATCAATTCACCTGTGGTGCTCAAAATTGCGATTCAAATTTAATGCAGTCACACAGGGAATTAAAAGGGTGAAAAAAAATCCTTTTTATTATTCCGTAAACATTTCAGATAGTGTTTTTTTCACTTTGGCGCGGGCCTTTTTGTTGAAAGCCCCCTTGCGTTAAATTGAACCCAGCAATTTTTTTTTGATTGAGGGATTTAAAATGCTGTGATTTGCCTCTTTTTTAAGAGACTTTCCAAAAACTCTTCCATACCTTCAAAAATTTTTTATCTTTTTGAACAGGAGCAAATTCAGGTGGTAAGTGAAAAAGAGGGGGTAGGACATAAGGGTAGGGGTACGAGAGAAGGTGCTCCTTCCAGTGCAACACAACACGCACCCAGCGGATCATCATTGCGGGGACCTCAGGCCCTGTCATCGCGGGGGGTCCAGGGGCCCCGTGAATCTCAAAACAACAGTGTCGCCAATCGTTCGCGTGGTTAATGAAACCGGATCCAGCATTTTTTCCTCCTCGTCCCCCCATCAGGGCCCAAATGTCGTCTCACATCATCAATCCCCCAACCTGAAGCAGCCCAAAGGTCAGGGTTTACCCCCACTGTGGATAACCCTTTTTCTGAAGACCTTTTTGAATGACAAAATGGGGTTGGGGGTCAGAAGGCATGTTAAAAATCAAGAGGCCAAAGAGGATGATTTTCTCGGCTCAAAGGGGGGCGTCAGAAAACAGAGGGAGAAGGGAAAAGCCGGTAAATCGGCAACAACCCCGGGGGGTCTACTTCACATTCCTCTTCAAACAAAAGGTCCCTTGAAAACTTTTTTTAAAATGATAAATTTCTTCTGCAATTTTTATTCTTTTTTCCCCAACATTTCATTTTGTGGTTTTGTGTGAGGAGACGAAAAAAGACAGCAAGGTTTCATGACAACACCGTATTCCATTACTCCTTTATCTTTAAAGTTTTAGCATTGTCAAGGGTTTTTTGGGTCATGTTGCTGTGAGTCACTATAATTATGGCCCTTTTTGGAACAGAAATGGGGCTTTAATGCTTTCTCCATCAAAATTTTTTAAAAGGGTGAAAGTCATTTATAATTTTTTGGGGTCTGTTGTTGAGATCAGCAAAAATCATGGCCCTTTTTGGACAAAAAATGTGGTTTCTAAGTGGCTTTCCCCCTCATAATTTTAACAGTGGCGAAAGTCTTTTTAAAATTTTTTTTGGGGTCTGCTGCTTTGAAATGCACCCCAACACGGGCCATTCAAAAAAATTTTGTTTCTAACGACATTTGTTTTCACAATTGTCCAAAGGGGCCCAAAGGATCATGTTTTGAATTTTGGGGGATTTCTGTGACATGAGCTAATTACTACGGCCTATTATAAAATAAATTTTTTCTAACAGACATTTGTTCTCAAAATTTGTCAAAAGGGCCATGGGTCATTTTTTGCATTTTGGGGGCTTTTTGCTGTGACTGCAGCTATACTACGGGCCCAAAATTCTAAAAAAAATTTTTTTAACAACTTTGTTCTTCACAATTGTAAAAAGGGGCTCAAGGGTCATGCTTTAAATTTTTTGGGGGGCTTTTTGCTGTGACAGCAGCTATACTACGGGCCCCCATTAAAAAAAATATGTTTCTAACAGACATTTTTTTTAAAAAAAATTGTCAAAGGGGCTCAGGGGTCTGTTTTAATTTTTTTGGGGGCTTTTTGCTGTGCATCAGCTATATACAGGCCCTTTTATAAAAAAATGTTGTTTCTAACAGACATTTTTTCTTCACAATTGTCATAGTGGCTCAAGGGTGGGGGTGCTGTCAGAAACAGGAATAGGTAGGACACTGTTAATGGACACATATTAAAAATGACTTTTTTTTTTGCAAGTTTTCACATATTTTATAAATTTCCTTATTGAACAACCATTTAATACAATTAAAAAAAGAAACAAAGACTGGGGGATTCCATCCTTTTTTTAAAAATGGTTTTTTTAGAATTAAACTATTTTAAAAAATTGCATGTACAAAATAGCGGGAAAAAAAATTTCCTCTAATTGACAAGGGGGTAAAGAAAACTTGCCCCAATGTATTTATTCAAGGACATGGGTTGGAGCCGGACAGAGAACAAAGTACAAGACTTTTTCCTCCAGCACGTTGAGAAAAAATGAAAAAAGAATGCCAAGAAAAAGGGCCCCTGGGTGGAACAGGAGCGTTAACCCCAGTATTTCCAATTAGCTAAATTTGGTCCCACTCATACGGAGGGGAAAGCCTACTCGGCTTGACTGTGTACTGAGGAAGGCTGGAGGTTTACCTCCACTTCGCTTCGCACTCTCTTCAGCACGATGTTTCGTTTCGCGTCATAAGGGCTTTTTTTACCAGTTAATAGATACGGAGCCACCGGGTCTTCACCGCCCCCGTAAGTCTGGCAGCTGGCCTCCGTGTTAACAGGGCTTACGGAGACTGGCCCCCCCTTGGGGGAAATCGGAGAGCTTAAAATTTTCTCTAAAAAATAAGTTTTTGAAAAAGGTGATTTCTGTGAGGTTAAGTATGTCAAAAAGGGGTCCAGGGGGGACACAATTGCAAAATTTGAGGCAAAAAATTTTCTGGGTGGAGTCCTATGGGGCGCATCTTTTTGATCTCCGGGGGGAGTCTGTCCCTAATCAATGAAAAGGATTGGGGGAAAAATAAAACCATTAAATTTGTTTGGTTTGAATCAGTCTCAGAAGCCAGGAGGGCAAATGTCTTCTCAACAAGAAGTTTTTTTGGGGGATGATTGGGCCTTTTGTTTTTACTTAGGGGGTGGGGACGAAAAAAACACATCTACACGTGTAAAAAATACCTTTTAAAACTGCAGGAGGGGTGTATGTTGTTGTTATCACACTTAAAAAAAAAGAAAAATGGTAATAATGTAAAACTTAAATAAAATTTCCCCAAAATAAATTTGTAAACAAATGTCATTTACCAAAAAATATACAAAATGAGATCATTAAAAAATAGAAGGCCACTTGTGCTTGGATCAAACGGGTTTGGGGGTCATGCGGGGCCCAGGCAGGGTAGCATGTCCAGTGAACTAAATTTGGGGGGTTGAAAACTTTTTTTTCGGCCTTTTTAAATGGGGGAGTCATGAGGTTTTGGGGCTCATGCTGTGGCCCAGGACAGTAAACCCAATGTCCAGTAAAACTAAAAGGGTGGTTGAAAGACTCCTTTTTCCGGGCCTTTTTTTAAAATTTGGGGGGGTCGCAGGTTTTGGGCTCAGCGTCCCCCGGGACAGGATAGTCAATGTCCAGTTCTACTAAAATGTGGGTTAAAAAACCCCTTTTCCGGCCTTTTTTAAATTTGAGGTCAGACGGGTTTTTAAGGGTCATACGCGGCCGGGACAGGTATAAAAAATGTCCAGTTCAACAAAAATGGGGGTTTGAAAGACCCCTTTTCCCACCCTTTTTTTAATCTGTGGGTCAACGGGTTTTAAAGGTCATACGCGTACGGACAGATTTTTTAATGTCCTATTCAACAAAATGGGGGTTTTCAAAGATTTCCTTTTCCCGCCTTTCTAATTTGGGGTCAACAGGTTTAATGTCAACGCGGTCCAGACATTATATAAATTTTCCAATTTTAACAAAAATTGTGGTTCAAAACCCTTTTTTCTTGCACTTTTTAATTGGGGTCGGGGACAGTTTAATGGTATACTGTGGTAAGAACAGGTATAGTCAATGCCCCAGTTAACTAAAATGGTGGTTGAAAGCCCCTCCTTTTCCCAGTCTTTTTAAGGGGGGTCATGCAGGTTTGGGGCTCTGCTGCGTTCCAGGGACGGGATTTTCAATGTCCATTTCAAGAAAAATGAGGTTTTCAAATAATACTGCCTTCTGGCACTTTTTAAAATTTGTGGTCATGCGGGTTTTTAAGGGTCATCGTGGTGCAAGACGGGGATAGTAAAAGGCAGTGATTTTTTTTCTGGGTTTTTTATAACCTAATTGTCTTGCCTAAAATGTAGACGTTTTCAGTTTGCTTTTTGGGGATGTTAATTTTCCATTTCTCCACCCCCTTTTTTGGGTATAAGAATAAAGTTTTGTTCCTCTCCCCATAGTTTTTAATGGTCATCGGCGTAATCTATTTCGACTATCGGGTTCTTTTGATAAAATTTCCGACATGCATGACCGATGCATAGTCAACTAACGCTATCACTAGTACACACCAATTAGCAGCTACCTAAGTATCTATCCAAGAAGGCTTCTAACTCCTGGCAAAGTCTAACAGTTAGGAACTGGGACCTTTAGACCATGTTCCTTAGATTAGCCAGAACCAAACTAATTAGGGTTCAGGTTCAAAGTAACTATCTTAACTTTATTTCATTACATAAAGAGTATTATGACCCTATGAATAGATAACATTAATGGAAAAATTGTCTGGTAACCCAAATTTGAAAAAATTACAGGCTCCCTTCTAAGGTCTACCGGTTGATCAGGATCTACTGTTTGGACACTGTCAACAATTGGTAGCAAGACTTTTCCTTAAAGTTTTTTTTTTCTTTACTACCTACGGTAAGAACCAATTACCTAAAACCCTATTTACTTTTTAACTAAAAGCTTTCAAAATATTTTGATATTTTATTTTTTTTTACTTTAGATGATTTTTGTATTATTTGGGTTTTTCATAATGTTGTCATCTAGTATTTGTCATGTGAATCACCAAAAGGTATAGATAGGTGAAGCATAATATCGTCATCTCATCCTACCTGTGGATATTTGAAGGTTCCCAAAAAATGAGCCAAGATGATTGAGTTGGTAGAAGCGTGGGCCAAAAAACAGTGGGAAGGATGTCGAGAGACCTGGGCTTGGTGAAAGTTGTAAGTGTCAGTCAGGAACGTAAAAACTCCTTTTAATTCATAGCGAGGGGATTACTTGTCATTTATCTTGAATCCCAATGTACATTTGACAAGAATTGGGTCCTTTGACCTCCCCAAGGAACAAAGGTTTTGGGGCATAGATACAATTCCAGACAAAAATGGGGGACGGGGATTGTGTTAGTTTTTTTGCTTTCAATTTTTTTACAGATTTTTTATAGTTATTGTTTTTTACTAGCGTATCTTATATTTTTTCCCTTTATACATACAAAAATATTTTCTTTGTATTCATTTTATGGGTAAGCATACTACTGATTCTTAATGAAGAGATCTGGTGATGTACGAAGACTAATTTTCAGGCAATACACCATTCAATCTCTTTGAGAGCTCTTTCTGTTTCTCCCATCCAGGTAGGACTCTTTTCCCAACCAGTATCCTGCTCTGTATGATGAGGGACAGTAATACCAAAACACAAGTCAACAGATGAGTATCTCTACCTGTACGAGCAGACTTTGGCTCGCCTAGTATGAGACAGCATTCATTTTTCCTTCCGTAGGAGAGCTAATTGGCATAGCTTTTTCCTATGGAGCATTGCCTAAAATAAGTAATCATAACATCCCAAGAGTTGTACAAAGATTCAATGTAAGGATCCTTCAAATGCTACTAAGCAGATTCTTTGAACGGTCATAGTATGGGAAATGTTAGAAACCTCTAATCTATACACAACCCTCAAAATTATTTGGTCCCCCTGTGCTCGATGTCCCCAAGTCAGCAAACAAGTTTCAGGAGCTTTGGAGACCAGGTTATGCACAGTAGTAGAACTTGATCAAACTCTTCCTTCCCCCACCCAGAATATTCAATAAGAACCATTACTCAGCCCCAACTCATACAAAGCTCAATTTAAATAAACCCCCAAAAAAAATGAAGGACCCTAACTAAAACATTTCCAAGTATAGACCAGCGGTGAGAAACATCCGGGCTGAGGGTTGATGTTCCCGAGTCAGCAAACGAGTGCCAGGAGTTTTGGAGACCAGCACATGCGCAGTAACAGACCTCACTCAAGCTGTCCCCCCTCCTTCAATGTGCTACTGGGCATGCACTGGTCTTTGCAGCTCCTAACACTTGTCTGTTGACTTGGGGACATTGAACACTTCAATAACAGCTATAGTCGGGGCCATTCTTACCCGATACACTGAACAAGGGGGAAGAAAAGGTAGGCTTTAAATTTCATGGGTGAAATGGAACTTGGGCTCATTGCATTCAAATTCAGACGGGGTGGGAGCATCCAGGACCTCAATTAAAGATTTTGTCCATGCTTTTTTTTCCCTGATAAAGCGTAGTGGAGAGATTTTCTGCTGATGTAGTCGTCCATTCAGCACTGTCCATCTATGCTTGTGCTGATCAGGAAGAGGAGCAGTTCCAACCCTACAAGGAGGGGCTTAAAATTTAAAATTTTTTTCAAATACCCAAAGGATAATTTTTTAAATTTCTAATTTCTTCGGCCCGGATGATGTTTTTTTTACCAAATGGCCCTGTCAAAAAATTTTTCCCATTCAGTATAGGCCACCTATAATAAGCCCATCATTTCATTTTCCTATAATATCTGACTGGTTTACCATTTCTATCATTAAACCTAAGATGATGAAGACCCTGCACTTTTGGTGGGAGGAACATAGACATACTTTAAAAGGGTTGTCTCGTAAAAGAATAGCTTTCAAATTGTAGGGAACACAAAATAAAAAATTTTCCAAAAAAAAAATATTGCATGTTTTCCCCTGTTTTTTCCCAAAGGATACAATGAATTTTTACCTCCAGGTATTTCAGTTCCCCAGTAACGACCTGTAAACAAAAACTCTGGGGGGTTTGTTCAATGAGATAAAAAGAGTGAGTCTCACACAGGTCGCAGTGTCAGTCAGTGTCCCGTGCTGCCAGACATAAAAAGCTGATTTTTCCAATAAAAGCTCTGTAATTAGGGCTTTTTTTTTGGGGGCAATAAAAGTCCTTCAGTTTTTGAGAAGCTAATTTAAAAATAAATTTCATCTGAAAACACAAAGTACTGTACAAGCATGGACTTATCAAATTAGATGACCAGGGAAGTGACAGAAATTTCTTTTTCATGCATTCTTTGAAACCCTTGGGGAACAAAACCCTTTTAAACTTTTTAAAATAAGAAAAACTTTAAGGCAACAATACTTGACAAAGAAAAGATGAAGCCTTATCCTAAATGTAACAATTTTTTTTAAATTTTCAGACATTTAAAAAAATTGTTTAGCGAACGTAAAAAATTTTGTTCCCATTAGAATTCGAACTTTTGTGAGTTCGGTTCGAAGTTCAATTCGAACTTCAAGCCCATTAAAGCTAAAGGTAAAGATGTTATGGGTTTAAATTTTTTTTTACTATACAGGGGAGGAGAATAAGGAATTACCATCCATAACAGAAACTGAATACGTGGGGCAACTTTTGTGAAGAAAATTTGGCTCTAAGAATGACAGAAAAAAATGGGGGAAGCAAAAAAACTTCATTCCTTTTAATGGCTAAAGAAAAATTTTGGGGCAGCTTGCAAACAGGGCATGCTTTAAAAGGGGTCAGCTGTAGCAGTGCTACGGGGCCCTGCATCCTGGGGGCCCCAAAAACCCCTTTTTACACAAGGAATTTGGGACGGTTGTAACTTACTGAACCCCCAAAACTGCAAAAACTTAAATTTTTGGGCACTGAGTATAATTTAGCAAATCAAGCACTCTGTGTCAATATACCAAAGTATAGAGAGTTAGGGTTATTTTAGCCCGCAAAGCACCAAATAACACCTGGGTGTGGGAAAAATGCAATATAAAACCCAAAATCCCCAACTATTGTGCTATGGAGAGGAAAATGCTATCTAAAAAGCAGTCTGTACGTACGAGAGTGAGCGAAAATGGGTTCTCAAGGGAATACAGTGAAATATATATAACATGGTCTGTGTTTTAGCAGCCAAAGAGAGTCCCACACCTCAGCGAAAAAAAACGTTTTGACACTTCTCTATCTCCTCACCCATTGGTTGGCCCCAAAAATGCAGAAAAGGGGATTGTGGGCCCCCAAAATCAGACAGCCCTTGAAATCCCAAAAAGAATTGGGTGTCCAATTAGAACTAGAACTTTACTCGATCTAACAGTAAAATGTTCGGTTCAAGTTCTAAAAATTCGAGAAGTTCTACTAGAACTTAACTTTTCTAGAACGGTTCGATCAACGCTAATTAAAAAGTAGCAAAAAAAGGACATATTCCAAAGAAGAGATGTTCTAAAATACTTAAATAATACTATTGAACACATGAATAAGCAAGAGCTCTAAGCCAACAGCATCATATGGCATTGGGCTTACTTACAATTTACAGTCAGTCCTGGGTGGTTTTACATTGAATGTCAGTGTTTGGTAGGTTTTGTCAACATTAATAGGAAATAACACTCCTATCATGATTTCTCCAGGTTGTCTTATCCCCTCCAGGTCTGACATAGGTGGTAATCTACACATCTGATCCAAGGAGCTGATAAATGACATGAAATGTAACAGGAAGATCTCTATACATAAGAAGTGCACATGAGCCATATAGGAGTGTCTAGTCATTAGTTGAGCTGAAAACAGAGAAAACACACATCATTAATAATAAGAGGTGGCATCATCTTTCCCTCACGTCAGTATGGTATAAAGTTAGTGACATAGACAACATCTGTTATTTAGCCACATTAGGCCAATACTTTAGATCCATACCCATAACGTTATTTCTTGCCTTCCCCACTAATAATTGTGAAATTTTAATGTGTTTATTATTACAACAAAAAAATAAAACAAAATTAACCTGTACAAGAACAAAAATAAGAACAAAGAAGCAATAAAGCAAAGAAGAGAAAGAGGATTTGGATTTTCAACCTACAAGCCGTGTTACTCCATAAACCCAGCTTTCATCATGTGTTCCCTTCCATAATCAGGTATCATTCTATAAAATAAAATCATTGCTTTACACCTTTTCAAAATATTTTTAAATTTATATGCACTACTGGATAAAAGTTTTAGGACACCTCAATTTTTCCAGTTGTTTTTGACACTTATACAGAAAATAATGTGAAAAGGTTCAGAAGGAAGTTAAAAACATAAAAATATTGTAATATGAATTTTTAACCCCAAAAACCACAAATTGGATGCAAACTGTACTTTCAAATGCTCTGATTCTATACAATCAGTGTTGGAACAGACTGCTTTATAAAACCTTTTAGGGCAGGATTTGAACAGTTTTGCTCTACAGGATAGCGCAAATTGCAATCATAATGACAGAAAAATGAAAAAATAAAAAGAAGACAGATAATTGTAACCCTTAGAAGTGCAGTTCTGTCCTGCAGAGAAATTGCCAAGAAAGCTATGGCGGAAGTCAGCATAGTTTCCTATACCATAAAAAGGTACTTGGAAAGTGGAAGAATGTGTTACAGGAAGAGGTCTGGAGGACCAAGAGCCACTATGGAATCAGATGACAAGTTTTTGAGAGTAAACAGTTTGTGTGATTGACGCCTTACAGCCCAAAATCTTCCAGCACAACTTAATGCAGGAAAAAGTAAACAAGTTTCTATGTTTTGCCATGCAGCAAAAACTTCTATCTGCAGAACTGAGAGTATCAACAAGAAGCCACTGTTAAGAATGAAAAGACTTGCCTGGGTCAAGCAGCAGCTCCATTGATTACTGAAGATTGTTAGTAGGTCCTATGGGCTCATTAATAATAATGTGACATCTTCGGTCCATCATGCAGGGTGTTTGTATCTCATTGAGTAGGAGAAAGTATGGTTCCTCAGTGTGTGACACCAATGGTCCTACACGGAGGAGGAAGCATGATGGGTCCGTGTCTCTTTTCCTGGATCCAGAGTTGGTAACTTGCACAGTGTGGCTGGCACACTGGACAGAAAGGGATACCACAGCATTTTGATGCACCATGCAATACTTTCTGGTGTACACTTAGTTGGTCAGGGGTTCATATTACAGCAAGACAATGATCCAAAACTACTTCTATATTATGTCAAAAATAGAAGACAAACAGAAAGTGGTAGTTCCAGAGAATGGAATGGGCACAAAGTCTTTAGACTTACACCCCATGGAGCACAGTTTCCAGACTTACACCCATGTAGCACCATCTCCAGACTTACATCCATGGAACACTTTCTCTATACTTACACCCCATGAAGCACAGTCTCCAGACTCACACCTCATGGTGTACAGTCTCCAGACTCACACCTCATGGAACACAGTCTCCAGACATACACCTCATGGAGTACAGTCTCCAGACTTACACCCATGGACCACTGTCTCCATACTTACACACCATGGGGCACAGGCTCCAGATTTACACCCCATGGATCACAGTCTCCAGACTCACACCTCATGGAGTACAGTCTCCAGACTTACACCACATGGAGCACAGTCTCCAAACTTACATCCCATGCAGCACAGTCTCCAGACTTACACCATATGGCGCACAGTCTCCAGACTCACACCTCATGGTGTACAGTCTCCAGTCTTACACCACATGTAGCTCAGTCTCCACATTACATCCCATGCAGCACAGTCTCCAGACTTTCACCACATGGAGCAAAGTCTCCAGACTTACACCCCGTGCAGCACAGTCTCCAGACTTACACCCAATGGAGCAAAGTCTCCAGACTTACATCCCATGGTGCTTGTTTGGGATAAACTGGATAGAAGGGTGAAAGCAAAGAACCTACAAACGCATCACATTTATGGAAAGTTTGCAACAATGTTTTGGAAAAAAAACTCTGAAAAACATCTGAATGCAATTGTAGAAATAAACCTCAATTGTGCAATGTCATTATATCAGTGAGAGTCAGCAACCAAAGTGTCGAAAATCTAGAATTAATTTGTTGACACAAAGTTATTCCATTATTTTTATTCATCTTAACTTATATATTTCTTCTTTTCTTTCATTTAGAAGTACAAAAAGACATTAAACTGAAAAAATAATAAAAATGTTTCAAAACTGTTCATGGTAATTTGTTGTATATAAGAGAGAGATAGATAGATAGATAGATAGATAGATAGATAGATAGATAGATAGATAGATAGATAGTATGATGGGTCCAGAGACCAAGATGGGGCAACATAGAAGGACAGAAAGTGTAAGGCCTAGCACAAGGCTCCCCAAAACTATCCCTGCCTTCTAGCCAGCCTGATCCTGGATGATGGTCCCTTCACTGGTTACGTGAAACACTTAACAAAACAAGACAGACAAAGACAATAGAGAATAGTTAGGCAGAAATAGTTTAAAACGGAGATAAGAAAATAGTTTCAGAGACAGTAGGCAACAGATGGAGGTCAGGAAAGCGGGCAAAGGGGTCAGTAATTCATTCAAACAATCCAGTAAGAAACACTAGTTCAATCCACAAAAGACTATCACAAGCAATTTTTAAAGCCAAAGTGGTCTTCTTAAGGGATGTCAGAGTCCCGGTCCAGGGCGCGATTGGACCGGCCAGCTGACATCCAAACCACACAAAACTCAGGCTTGTAGGGAAGAAAGATGAGTGGTGAAGGCAAATGTCAATCACCACTGTACTAAACTGTCTGCAGCCCAGCACTTGGGCTAGCAGAAGTAACAGAGGCGTGGTGGAGAATCTGTCAATCACCACACATGAGACAGTGTTCAACTAGCACCAAGAAAAGCACACAATTCGGACCCAAATCATGGTCAAAAGCACAGTCTCTGCCGCACTCCACAGACAGAGGACTATGCTGCGGCCTGAACAGGCATAGTCATTACAGACTGATAGATATGAGACAAATAAATAGATATATATTGTAAAAGGTCCCGAGATCAAGATGGGGCAACATTGAAGGACAGACAGTGTAAGCCCTTGCAGAAGGCTCCCCAAAATTATCCCTGCCTTCTAGCCAGCCCGATCCTGGATGACGGTCCCTTCACTGGTTACATGAAACACTAAACATAACAAGACAGACAAACACAATAGAGGATAGTCGTGCAGAAATAGATCAAACCAGAGATAGCAAAATAGTACAGAGACAGCAGGCAAAAGATGGAGATCAGAAAGGCGGGCAAAGGGGTCAGTAATCCAAGCAAACAATCCAGTAAGAAATGCTAGTTCAATCCACAAAACAGGCACAGTCATTACAGATAGATAGATAGATAGATAGATAGATAGATAGATAGACAGTCTCATTAGATAATATTTTATAGGAAGAGGAGTTGACTATGGTGAGGCCACCAATGATCACAGGAGCTGTTTTTGGCCATAGTAGAGGTGGGAGTTGAGCTGTCCAGACAGTTCTGATCATTTTTAAGTATAAATGATCCAGAGATCAGAATTGAGCGAGTGATCCTGTTTGTTATACATGTTGGTTTATGATGAAGCTGCAGTGACTGAATAGAATCTGTATGTCCAGTTGTAGGTTCTGAATTTATTGAGATGAGGCTCCGTCATCCTGAATTGAGCTGAGTCAATCTTCATGGATGAAAGGTTTTGCATCATAGGCTAAAGATCATAATTTTGTATTGTTAGTCTAGGGAGGGACCTTCAATCAATGGTACATAGCAAAGAATAAATAGCCTTGGCGATCTTCCTTCTGGATTTTTTCATCTCTACCTGAGTTATAATGTGAAATATGGATGGATGAGGCAACTGCTACATAATGTACAGTATGTATGTGATGTGTATAGTTTAGGATATCTATGGAAATAGTGTTCATATTATACTTACAGTAAGGATATATCTGATGTCGTCTGGAGTATATGATGGATGTCTGTGATACACAGCATGCTGAGCCCAATGCTTCCAGTACTATCCAGAACCCGGTGTATATAAGGGTGCAGTGTTGGTAAATGGTGGTAATACTCCAGTCCCGGGTGCAGTTATTAGAGTTTCTCTGAAGACTTTTTTTTTCCCCATGAGACCTATGGCCTGTACGATTTTCCAAGAAAGATAATTGCTGTGATAAATGTGCAGATGTGGTCTAATTGCTTTGTAAGACATAAATTGCTTTTTTAACAACTTCATGTGTTGAGGAACGAAAAAGTGGATCATGAAGAGGGAAAGTGTTAAAACATATACATTGATATGTACAATAGAATTTATATGAGAAAACCATCCGAAATGAATAAAAAAAAACTCAAGAAAAAAAGACCAATACAAACAAAGAATAAGGGTATTGAAAACCCATCCCAGAAAAATCTGCTCTAAATAGTTGTCGGTCTTCTCCTTACAGGGAGGTTTCATCGTAAATATCAACTTCTATGAGTTGACCACCACTGCTTTAGTCTTCTAAGAAGGTAGTGCTTATAAAGTAGATGGCTCGACTTAGACCCTTACAGTACATTGATACACAGTAAAATATCTCAAAAAGACCATCTCTTTATCTAGACTCACAGTGGACACCCTTTAAAAAGATCTATCCATCATACCACCCCATGGTTATAGCTGGGGGAAACTATAGCCAGCCATGCATTTCAAATAAGTGGCTGTCCAAGAAATGTATGGATGTAATAAGCCTCATTGGCTTGTTTCCGTTGCTGCTGGTGAAGTTGTTCACCTTTTTGCCATACTCTGCAGCTCTCTCTTCCTGCTGACATCGGGGTCAGTTCTGTATGGCATGCATGTGCCGGTGTTACGCTGGATGAGTGGTGGATCTGTTGGGTCACCATGAAAGGTGGCAATAACCACGCCTGAGTGTGGAACTTAAGGAGCCCCTGGTTTTCATCAGAACCTGCTGAAAGGCGGAATGGGCTTGGCTGCTTGGTACTCCTAGGTTGCAACCCATGGTGTTGTCGCTCGGGTTGAAAGCCAAGGTGCCAATGAGGTATTGGCAGCAGGTCAGTGGCAGGCAGGAGAGTAGTCAAAAATGCAAGGCCAAAGGTTTGAACTGGAAAATATGAACATGGGAAAAAAGTTACTAAAGCACGGGAAATATAAACCAATAACTGGTGCAGGGTAAATGGAGTGGTTCATGCTGGCCCTTTAAATCACAGACGACTAGTGTGCAAGGGTTGGCCACAAGGACACAGCAAAGCAGGCACAGGGGAGTGGATCAGAGAAGCCTAGCCTCAGCAGGGAGTAGGGGACGAGAGCTAGCACAGGGCAGAAGACGGGACTTGGCATCAGGAGGTGGTGAGATGAGGAAGGAACCAGGTTAGGGAAAAAAACAGACACATCCACGGACCGGGACACAATATGCAGCATGGTCCATGACAGCTGGCTCTTGGAGATTTTTAGAGCCTATTGTAGACCCGCTTTGGTTATTTAAATGCACTCCTCTTACATCTCTGTGCAAGATCTTTGGTGTATTCGTTAGAAATTATTATTCTGTTAATTGTTCCCTGACTCTGACCTTCAGCTTGATCCTGACGATGATAGAACTTTCTTTGCCCTCACCTGTGCTTTTTCTAACCACATTGGGTGCTATCAAGCTGGGAATTCCTTGTGGCAAAGTTCAGATCCCTGTACAAGTGGTTAAAGGGTGAAAACAAGGGCACTCTTTAGACGTCACTCCTTGGTGTGGTTCTACGCTAATATCCATGAGTGATCTAGTGGATCTACCTCCGGACTCCAGTAATTTGTGGCAGTAAAATTTGTCAATAAGTCCCATTTATGTGTCTCTGCCTGAATGCTGTTATCTTGCTGTGGAATTATCCAGACAAGACACCCACCAAGATCAGTTGTGCTCAATGTTCCAGGAACATTGCAGTCCAGAGCTGGTGGTAGCATTCCTGCAATAGTAACACCAAATCCTGTAGGTGTTTTCTGAAACAAAGTACAATACACTTCATGGTCTTAGCCTACTAGTTTGTTTAAAACAGAACAAAGATTGCTTTGATCATCTCTCTGTTATCCAGTGAGTTCCCTACCTGGGCTACTCCCCTCTGGGATTGAGGGGATCTGATGATGTCAAACCTTCAAGACTTCTTAGCCACTCTTCAAAGAGCTTAGGCAAGGCTATCTTTCACATAGTCAATTTTCTATTCAGTTCTTAACTCTGGCATTAAAGCTAGCCTGGATGCAGGAGGCACTGGCCGCCACCTTCTGTGAGAGCCTCATCATATTAAGAATGAACTGACAAATTGCATTTTTGGATAGCCTTATTATGCTGGCAACCCAAATTAATTTTCAGCTTGCAGAGACAATGAGAGACATGTCACCAACGTGATTTGCAGTGTCCTAGAACTCTTTGCCTGGAACTGGTCTTCCAGAGACCCCTTCAGATGCCTTCATTTGCCCCTCAGAAGGAGTCTATCTAGGTCGAGAGGCTCTAATTTACAGAAGAGCTTACACTATCATGCAACCATAATTTGAGTCTCTACTGTGGGAACAAGGAACAGTGTCTGACTGGCATGCCTGGTGCTCATCAGTGGAGCTGGTTCTTGGGGCCCACCAGTGAGGCTGATTCTAGGGGTCAACCAGTGGAGTTGATTCGTGGGGAACACCAGTGCAGTTGACTTTTTGGAGCCTACCAGTGAAGATGATTCTGGTGGCCCATCGGTGGAGCTGATGCGTGGGGCCCATCAGTGGAGTTGGTTCTTGAGGCCCACCAGTGGAGTTGAATGTTGGGGCCCAGCAGTGGAGATGGCTCTTGGGGTCCATTGGTGGAGTTTACTTTTGGGGCCCAGCAGTGAAGTTGACTCTTGGGACCCAGCAGTGGAGTTGACTCTTGTGGCAACCAATGGAATTAACTCTTCTTTCTGAAAAGTAGCTCAAGGCCTATCATGCCCAGAAACCCAACATGACCAGGGGTTTCCATTGCTGTTGGCCAGTCTGAGCCTGACAAGGAACACTTCTTAATGGATTGTTCCATCTCTGTGTAAACTCCAGCATCTAGAGTTTATGAGAGAGGTGACCCTAGGCAAAGACTCCAACTTTCCATGGTGGTCAAGTATCACTTCCAAGTGACTTGTTAGAAACAGATCCTTGTCAATTTCCTCTATTAATGGTGAGATTTTGGCCATAGCTCTGCAGATTGTGGCTCTACACCAGGAAAGATTTTGCTTCTTGGTCTTCCCTTGCAGAGTACACATGGCCTGGTCAGCGACTGGTTGTTTGGCGAGGTCATCCATTGGGGAAAACAATGTCATATCACCTGTTTGTCCACATCTCAACCATCTTTTGATGTCTAGTAGTGTTGAGTGATTATTATCGACAAAGTTGAAATCGGCAAGGTTTTTATGGTGATCGAAATTTTCTAGATCTTGCGATAATATAAGCTAAAATCTGTGTATCATCTATTAAGATCTCACATTTTCTGGCGCATTCCTGTAATTTTTGCGGCCAGCAAATCATATTACAGAATAGGCAGGGTGGAGATGTATTTGGTGCTACGCCGTCCATGACTGGGATTTGTATGGCTGCGATTGGCTTGATAAATCACATGACCTCTCTTTTTACAATAGAACAGCGTTTCCCTGTTCAGCCTCAGTGTCTCTCAGCGTCTCATAGGAGTAGGACGTGCGCTCTGCCGTGGCCAAAACAAACAGCTCAGCGAAATTATTCTATTTCTGCACAGAAGAAACTCTACTATTAGCTGTGTATCCTTACAATTTTAGTAGATTAGAAGATGGATAGATTTTATGTAGTTAGGTAGAGAATTTTAAAGGAGCATCTGTCGCTGTAAAGTCACTGGGGTAGCGGTATGGGGGGGGGGCCGCGGGCGGACACAGACAAGCCCCTAATAAAGAACACTGGATAAAGTTCACCAATAACTTAGTGTAGACAGTTAGCACATAGGCAAAAACCTTATTATTAACAGATTGCTAATTGAAATATTCCTGGGATTTTGGGCAGCCTGGAACTTATATTAGATACAAAATCATCTACTAGTAACTGCAGGTCTCAGTGTTTAGGTGCAAAACTCCACTTTTATTATCATTATAAACACTTTCAGATAGGTGTTCATTTTCATTTACCCTATTCCATCCACTGTGTTCATTATATCCACCTTGCACTTAAATCTGAAAACATCAATTTTATAGTCACCACAGGTGAATTGAAAGGTGCAAAATATACATTTTTATATCCGAAAACATTTCAGATACTTGTTTTTTTGACTGTTGGCGCACTACAGCATTGTTCATTGACGCACTTGCACTAAATCTTAAATACAACAATTATTATAGTCACCACAGTGAATATGAATGGTGCAAACAATACCGTGTATTTATAGCGTAAAACCATAACAAAGCGTTTTTTTTTTTTACTTTGGCGCACTACAGCTTTGGTTCATTTGACCAGCTATGCACGTAAATCTGAAAACAGCAATTTTATAGACACCACTGGTGAATTGAGAAGTTTGCAAAAAATACATTTTATTATCCAAATGACTTTCAATACTTGGTTTATTGACTTTGGTGGCACTACAGAGCTTTGTACATTGACGCAGACGCTTCACGTAAATCTTATACAGCAAATTTTAAGTCACCATCTATGTTGTGCGTTGCGTTGCTATCGAGATCGATCGATAGTTACTAGTCGGCTATCTTCCGCTACGATTAGGAGTTCGATGTGAGCCATCGATTATGCCGCGATGACATTAAATTCTATGGAGAGCAAACAGCACCTTCATTATTACACTCCAAAACAAGGCTTGATGAAGCTGAAATTAAACATCCACAACAGTCCAAATGGATTACGTGCTAACAGTCCTAGGCAACACACTAGGTCAAAAAAGTCACAGAAAAAAAAAGTAACATAACGCATTGTACTATCCCTGTCTTGTAGCCACAGCCTGGACCCTTAATACTGCATCACCCACAAATTAAAAAGTGCCAGAAGGCAGTATGATTTGAACCATCATGTTACTTGAAACTGGACTGAAATCCCCCCTTCCCCGGAAGCAGCTGAGCCCCAAACCGCATGACCCCCACATTTTTTAAAAATGCCGAAAAAAGGGGTCTTTCAACCCCCATTTTTAGTTACTGGACATTTACTATACCCGTCCGGCCCAAGAACCCCAAACCTGTTGCCCCACATTTTTAAAAAGTGCCGGAAAAAAGGGGTCTTTCAACCACCAAAATTTTGTTTCCCTGGACATTTGACTAACCTTCCTGGGCCCAGCATGAGCCCCAAACCCATGACCCCCACATTTAAAAAATGCCGGGGAAAAAGGATCTTTTTAACCCCCCCAAAAATTTTTTCACTTTGGGCATTGACTAAAACCTTCCTGGGGCCCCAGCATGACCCCAAACCGCATGCCCCCAATTTTTTAAAAGTCCGGAAAAAGGGGGCTTTCAACCACCCTTTTTAGTTTCACTGGGCATTGCAAACCTGTCCTGGCCACACATGAGCCCCAAACCGCATGACCCCCCCCCCATTTAAAAAAATGCCGGGAAAAAGGGGCTTTTAACCACCATTTTAGTTTCACGGGGCATTGACATACCGCCCCGGCCACACATGACCCCAAACCTCATGACCCCCAATTTAAAAAATGCGGAAAAAGGAGTCTTTTTTAACCACCATTTTAGTTTTATACATTGACTATACCTTCCTGGGGCCACGCATGACCCCCAAAAACCGCATGACCCCCACATTTAAAAGTGCCGGAAAAAGGAGTCCCTTTCCCCACCATTTTTTGTTTACTGGACATTTACTAACCTGTTCCGGGCCACAGCATACCCCAAAACCGCAAGACCCCCAATTTAAAAAGTGCCGGGAAAAAGAGTCTTTTAACCACCATTTTTGTTTCACGGACATTGACTATACCGTCCTGGGCCCCAGCATAGCCCCAAACCTGCATGACCCCCCATTTAAAAAATTGGGGAAAAAGGGGTCTTTTAAAACCCCCATTTTTATTTTCCCTGGACTTGACTATACCTGTCCGGGCCCCAGCATAGCCCCAAACCCGCAGACCCCCACATTTAAAAATGCCGGGGAAAAAAGGGGTCTTCAACACCATTTTAGTTTCACTGGACATTGACTATACCGTCCTTGCCACAGGGTAGCCCCAAACCTCATGACCCCACATTTAAAAAGTGGGAAAAAAAGGGGTCTTTCAACCACCATTTTAGTTTTACTGACATTGCTAAAACCTTCCTGGGGCCACAGCATGACCCCAAAACCCGCAGACCCCCCCAAAAAAAAAAGTCCGAAAAAGGAGTCTTTCAACCACCATTTAGTTTTTACTGGGCAAATTTACTATACCGTCCCGGCCACAGCATGACCCCCAAAACCCCATGACCCCCACATTTAAAAAGTGCGGAAAAAGGGTTTTTTCAACCCCCCCCTTTAGTTTCACTGACATTTACTATACCTGTCCTGGGGGCCCCAGCATGGCCCCAAACCCGCATGACCCCCCCTTTAAA